>MU779725.1:11069-21476 GCA_026770625.1 Nicotiana glauca | reverse complement strand
TCTCTGATACCAATTGAAAGTACAAGAGGGGGGGGGGGGGTGAATTGTAAATGCTTAAAATTAATAGCTTGTAAGTTGACTTAAAACTTGAGTAGTCGACTGAAGATGATAATTTAGCAGATGTGGAAACAGAAAGTAAAATGCAGAAAATAATTGCAGGAATTAAAAACACCGGGATTTTTATACTGGTTCAAATTCAATGTGAATCCTAATCTAGTCCCCTTGGGTTACAAGGGAGTTCTCTTTAGTAAATGAGTTTCTTCCGAGTACAGATGTGGTATATATCTCTCAGTTTCTCTACCACTCATTTTTGATACAATGCCTCACCAGTTGTGTGCTCTCTTTCTTTCCCTGACTTATTACACAACAGATCTTAGTGAACTACAATGTTTGTTTGAAGAAGAATGAAGAGAGTGATCTGGTTTGATCAATGTATATCCTAGCTAGGGTTTACAAGGGTGTATAAATACTTTGATGGGAGGTAGAGGCTTGAAAACCCAAGAGATTTGATCCTTGGAAAGAATTGATTCTTTCCAAGAACAAGGAATGAGCCGTTGCTTCTCTCGATTGCTTTCCTTCATCAGAAAATTGCGTCACTTGATTTCTCCTTGTATGTTGGAACTTCCAAATATAGTCTCTTCCCAGATCTTTACGTATCCTTTAGTCTTCCGTGATTCTGCCGATGATTCATGCCTTTGTCCAAGGCTTATTTGATTTTCTCTAGCTCAGCTAATCATTGTTATTGCTGATTGATTCGTTGATTAGATTGCGCCTAGATTTACGAGACCAATCCAGATTTGCTGATCACATGCTGATTTATTTCTTTCCTTGTACATCATGAACCATTCCAACATCTTTACTTCTTGAACTTTGATTTCCTGTACATGTATATTATTTGCATCATTAAAATATGATCTAACAGCAAGCTCGTCCCTTCTGCTTCCACAATTGGTTCCTATAAAACGATCCGATCACCAGATGCTCCTTATCTTTGCCCTTACTCTAGGCTTATGAACCGGAATCTCAATTTATTTGGTATATTTTTATCATTTTATCTTTTTCTCTTTTCGAAAGAGATCCATCATTATTTATGGCCAGGACCTCCAGGTCGGTACACTATCAGAACGATACTGCATCATCATCCCAGTCGGCTAGGGGGTAATAGACCGACCCTTTCTTTAGAGCAATGGACCCCTTCCGAGTTTGATACGTCGGAGGATTTCGACATCAAGGCTCCCGCGTCCAAGCCAGGTTTCTGAAAGCATGTATCTCGATACATCCATGTTGTGACTAATGTCAAAAATATGAAGGGTGACTGCCGATGGGATGAAATAGTAACAGTGGGAATTCCTGCCTCCGACGAAGATATCACCAGTTTTAAGGAGCGATTTCTTTGCATATATACCTGCCCGTTCAGCCTGGTTCCCAGCGAATCCATAAAATCTCCTCCCTTGGGCATCGATCTGGTAATCCTTGACTTCTGTATACGGTATCGAGTGACCCTTAGCCAGATCTCACCATCCTTTTGTAGGGTCGTGCTGATCCTCGAGCACTTTACTGAGGAGATCGCAGGTGAAGTTTTCACCCTCAACCATCTGATCGGATTATACCGTCCTTGGTTGTACCGGGGCTTGATCAAGCTTCGAAAATAGTCCAAGAAACCTTTACTTGCAAGCATCAATTAAGGGAAGGACCGGGGGTGGATTGCATGTTTGTTTGGGTGCACACCTCGGACATTATCCTGGTCCAATGGATGCCCTTTCCCGAACGGTTGAACTTTCAGCGTAAGTATATCTTCTCTTTAATCGTTCCTCAGCTTTTTGTTTTCCTTTTCTTACTCATACCGACCCCCAGCGCCTCATTTTCATCGCCAGGGGGTGGCCTCATCAACATCTTTTCTCCAAGGCTTGCATTAGTATGATGATTAGAACCCAAGGGGAATACAAAATACGAGACACATGTAGAAAGGAAACCTTACCATGGTTCCTAGCCACCCAACGCTTATTGGCCATGATGGCTCAGGATCGGAGATGATATGGGAACCTCCTGTCCAAGCGCTTGATCCACCTTGCCAAGTCTGGAACATCTTCGGGATGCCAAGGAGAAGCTGGAGAAAGTCGCCAAGAGGATATTATGATGCTCGAGACGTTGCCCGACCTGACGATACTGCTTCCTAAGCTCTGAACCAGATCCTGGTGTGGGTGGGAGTGATGATGACAATCCACTGAGGAAGAGGTTAAGGACTAGCGAGAGGGGTTCGCAGGTGCCCCGGTCGGAGGCTGCTGAGTCCCGAACGGCGAGGGCTAGCAAGGCTAAGGAGCCGAAGGTTGTTGGTGAGGATGCCGATGTGCTTTTAAACTGCTCAGCTAGATTTGATGTAACTTCTGCCAGCAGGGCTACGGGCTCAGATGAGATAGAGTTAGGAGCCTTCCTAGGGCATGTGTCGCTATTTGACGGGGTCGATGACCTGAACGACTTCATCCAAAACTGTTTAGTCTCGTTGGGAGAGTAGAGAGACGCTGTGAGGATGGTTGGTGCCACGGCCGGCACTTCCTTCGGAGGGGAAGGCTTTTTTGTCAACATCCTCGATGGCATACCTGACGGGGCTGATCTTGACTTATCTGACACTGTTGATGCAGCGGAGAAATCCATGCGACAGGTGAAAATTTTTCTTTGCGTGTTTCTCTTCGCCCTTGGGCGTTATTCATCGATTTTCTCAACTTCCTTATTGCGCTGTAGTGCAAAGAGATATACGAGCGTGTCATATCACGGCTTCATGGGGAACTTGCACACCATGAGAAGGAGCATGATGCCATTGCTTTGAAACTGCAAGATTCTGAGTCTCGAGGCATCTGGGAAGATGAGGAGCTGAAGGAGCTTCGAGCCTCTTTAGAGGCGGCACTTCGGGAGAAGACTGCTCTTTCTACACAGGTATTCCTCTTTTCTCTTTTATATCTGCTCTTCCTCTTGGTGTCTATATATATGTTTTGTGTTCATATATTCGTTGTCTTGTTTCATAACGATGGTTGACCAGGGAAATTTGAGGATCACCGAGTTGGAAATGGAGGTCTCCGAGCTGGGGGAGCAGAATAAAAATACAACCAGGGAGTTTGCGACATCACTGAGATTTCTTTTGGACGCCCACAAGGAGATCGCTACTTTGGCCGAGGCTAAGCTCGATGTAGAACGAGACGTTGCTTCTTACAAGGTGGACGCGACCACGATGCATGCGATAGCCCGTAACATATCCCTGGCGCCTGAGCAGAAACTGGCCCGTGCTGTTTATCATGCCAAGGAAAAAGGGAGGAGGGAGGTCCTGGAAGAACTTAAGGCTTGGGGCTTCGAGTTATCCACCGAACTGGACGAGGCTCACATGACAGAGGAGGTACTGGAGCGTTTAGTTGTTCCTTATGAGGGCAAAGAGTATAGCGGCGAGAGTAGTCTCCGAGCCTTCCCTTCTCTTTTTTGTATGCCCTTTATTATTTCTTTGTTCTTTCATATGTTCTCTCTTCTGAGAAACCGATACTGCAAAGATATATGACTGTTTGTTAATATATGGAGGGAGCCTTTATTTCGGTAGTTCTTCTTGCTTTAGGGCACCGATTATTGAGTCTTTGGAGCCCTTTTCTAGTTTGTAGCAGAGGTTGAGAAGATAGCTTCTGCGGGAAGACGTCGGGGATTCCCCGAGGTCTTCCCCCTACTTTTGCGAAATACGTGGGAGCCTGGAGTAATTCCGCAATTGCGTTCCCTAAGGGGGGGGGGTGACGTTAACGCAGTAAGAATTAATTAGCTTGTTTGGGCAATTGGTCGGTTGCTGCCTGGATCTTATATATTCACCTATCCCTCCCTCAAGCGATGATTTTGCAGTTTCTTTCTTTGATAAATCCCTCTCTATTGTAGAGCCAGGTGCCTTCCACGAGCTTCTCTGCTTCTCCATTTCAGGTGATTTCTTTCTGGATACTCCTCTTTTTACCATTACTCTGCTATGGCCATGGCCACCGCTTCGACGTCTGATGCTCGGGCGAAGGGTACTTCTTCCTGTATTCTGCCTTTGGATAGTGATAGAGGTCATTCTCCAACATCAGGAGAGCGGTGCCCGGAGCACACAGCCTCGAGGGGCATTGCTATGCCAGGAAAATCTCCCAATATTTCGGGCCACGGGGCCATGTGTTGAGGATTACCTCTTCGGTGGTAGAGGAGGACGTCGAGGTGATCATGAGAAAATGTAGATGGAGGGAAGGAGTGGTACCCCTTCCCCCGAGGAGAATGTCACAACGTACGTCGAAGGTTTCTTGAGCGTGTATACCGTCGTTCTCGCGCCAGGTTCCCCGAATCGGGTTGTGCTTGATTTTTGTTGAAGGTATCAAGTAACGATGGTGCAGGTTCATCCCTCCTTCTGGAGCATAGTATGGTCGATGAGATACTTTGCCAATAAGGCTAGGATAGATTTTACTCTTAGTCACCTCATAAGGCTGTACCGGCCACAACGCTTTCGAGGCCTGGTTGCTCTTCAGCGCAGGTCTACCCGAGATCCCATGATCGATGCCCAAGAGGATGAAGACCATAAATGGATGAGCCAGTTTGTTCAAGTTCAGATGACCGACATTATCCCCGAAGAATTCTTACCGTTCCCTGAGAAATGGAGCTCTACACATAAGCACTCTGTTCAAGCTGTCTTTTTTCTTAATATGAGGTCGGATTCGCAGTGATTTCTTCCCATCTTTTGTTTGTAGCGACTCATTGGTTGCCTGATGAGGTAACAGACTTAGCCGAATGGTCTCTCAAACTGGCAGCATGCTGGACTCATGATAGGCACAACTGACGAGATCTTTCGAAAAGAAGGTGGGAGGTAAATTATCGTGTTAGGTATTTGGCGTTCCCTTCCCACTCTTCTCATTTCTTTTTCAGGGGAAGCCTTCCCTTTGGTGATCTACTCCTTTTCCCTACTACAGGCGCCAAGAGTTTGTTCGAGGCAAGATTGCCTGTTCAAGAATCGAGGAGTGCTGGCAAAAGGAAAGATGTTCCGTGGCGTATAGAGGCTTACAGTGAGGCACCTTCTCCGTAGCAGCTGAGAGGAAATGATTCGGTCGGTCGGCCAGCTTCCGGGATCAAAGCTTTATTAGACATAGCTTCGGCCCTTGGTAAGGCTTATCGTTTTGGCCTTGCGATAAGTTTTTGCTCGTGATAGGGATGTTCCGGCCTGGTATTTTCTTCTTTTTTCTTCACACGCTTGGCTTCTTTTTTCCAGGCTTTTGACAGGCTCAAATTTGAGCTACTTCATCGCGAGACCCTTCTGCAGAAAGCTCAAAAAAGGGGAAAGTCCCTCCAGCTTCTATGTGCGGTAAAGAAAAATGAGCTCGTTTCTCTAAGGTGCGGGGCGGATCGAAGCCGCGCCCAGGAGACCCTCTTGGAGAAATAGGTATTCCTCTTTGTTGGCTCGTATTCCCTTCTCGTCTCTTTCTCTATCTTCGCCGGTCTTTGAAGTGTTGTTGTTTCAGTTGAAGGGCAAAGCGGCTGAGCTAGATCAACTTTGGGGCGAGGTTGGTGCCGCCAACCGCGAACTTGCTGAGCTGCGAGCGCGCGTTAGCGCTCATACGGAGGCCAAAGAGAGAGCTCTGGCCGTGAGATCCGGTTTTGAGGCACAACTTCAGGCTGCTCGTACGAATGACTCCGCTCGAGTGAAGATGATTGTGAGGTTCTCATTCGAGCTTTCGAGGGCAAAAATCGAGGTAACGTCTTGGACGAGGTCATAATATATAACACCCGGGTGGAGCAGAAGATGGCGGCTTATCAAAGAGCGTCGCTGTTGTTAGGGCCTAGCTGAAGAAGGCCCTTGATTGTGTAGGCAGTAGCAGGGGGATTGAGAGATGCAGATCCTCCCTCGAGGAGATTCACCTTAGAGGCTTCGATCTCTCGGAGGTGATCAGACATGCCGAGGGGGCAGAGTTTGATGCCAAGTTTCTGGTATCCGATGATGAGGAGGAGGCCGACGGGCCGAAGCTGCCAAAAAGGAAATAAAGGGGGAACGAACATTACCTGCCTTCTTTGCTGTGTATATACATATATAGATCCCACCATACGAGGCATGCCGAGATTGTGCCCTGTAATTGATATGTAATAATAAGAAAGGGGGAGCTCTGTAATTTGTAATTTCTACGTTTTTGATTGCTGGAGTTTCTTCACCGGACCGATTCAATCCCGGAGTTGCCTCTAGGCTTGCATTTTTCGATTAAATTCAGGTTCAATCTCCGAGTTAGGATCCTGACTCGAACTTATCTTTCCCTCGAGCTCGTTTGGGGCTGACGATAATGATCTCTACTCTATGCCCTGGGCGTTTGGCGATTTGCCGGGTCCAGTCTCCGAGTCGCATTGCTATTCTAGCTATAATCGACCCTTAAATCTTATCTGAGTTCTCGGCCAGCGACGGTGGCCTTTCTGTTGCTTGGTCATTGGGACCTTTTAGTATGAGGCCTGGAGGCATGCTTAGCCGGCGACAATGGCACTTACTGTCATGCCCCAATTCGTAGGGCATGACCGGCGCTCGACCGGGTATCCCCAGTCAAGCGGACCTGGGTGCCTTTCCTACCCCATGTATTACCCTGCAGTTTCATTACTTATTAACCAAGTGAAATAGCCATTTATAATTGAAACCCTTTTTACAATACATACATAACATACATAGTCCTTAGCGTGGCTTACAACTTACATCGCCCAAACATACAAAATACATATTTACATAAGTTCATACCCCACTTTCTTGTCTATGGAGCCTCTAAGGATGAAAAAGGATAATACAATACTTGCCGGTAACAAGGTTCCGGCTATACCTTTTATCAATACTAAAACAAGATCCCAAAGGAAAAGAACAGAAGCGGCGTGAGCCACAGAAGGAAAGGGGCTCACCAATTCAGCTGACCGGAAGTGATGAGGAGCTACGGTCGGTGGTTTGGAGTACCTGCTAAAGATCCATCTACAATCATGACACGAATGTAGCGCCCCCGGAAAAAGGGACGTCAGTACACTAGAATTGTACTGGTATGTATGAACAAACCTTACCCTAAATAAACTCAAACCATACACAAGTAACTATCAGTAATAGAATCAACAATCAAATACACATGAAAGGTACAATCAAGCCAAATAAGTTTACAATCTCTCCTTTTTTTTCCTTCAACATTTTCACATCAATAATTTCACAATCTTCTTCATAATTTCATTTCGATAGTGATTTTGATCACTTTTCCACCCTTATTACCTCGGCCACCCTTATTACCTTGGCCACCCTGATCACCACAACCCACACCTTATAACTTCGTGTTGCGGCACGCAACCCGATCCCACCGTACAGTTACAATTTACAAACAACACCACAACAACAACAATTCACAAAGATCAAGAACAACACTTCTTTAAGAAATAACAACAACAATTTACAAGTATTTTCCATAACCATCAATTATGTTTCCATCGTGTTCAACAACTCCTATGTGTTTATGTTACAAAGATAATTTCCCACAACATGCCATATATGTTATTACCACAGTTGTTCCAATTGTCTCATTATTTTATATCGGGAGGCTTAACCACAAGCACTCAAATCAAACCAATCACAAAAATTTAACAATTAGCTCACATAGACATCACATGCCAAATAGTCGTACACCAAGCAAAGAGACTCTACAAAGGTCAAAGTTATCCATACATACCTTTCTTGAGCTTTCCTTTAATTACTACAATATTCCGGAAATTCCAGAAACTTCAATCTATTTTGAGACATAACAAAATTAACACAAATTAGGAAGATATTCATGGTTTCAGCTCATTCAAGCATTTTATCAAACACTAGTTGAGCATCTTAATTTTTAACTCCTTTTTACAAGATTTCCTTCATTCCCCAACCCAATCTTTACCTATCTAAGTTCATCAATCTTCCCACAATCCTAATTTGCACATGCATGAATACATAATACTATTACCCCCAAGAATCATACCCTAATGACCCATCTCACAATCTCTACAATGCCAACACAACCTAGGTTAGGCACCTTTGGCTCCCAATCACCATCCCATGAGTTCTAATGTATATATCATACATAAATAATCACCATAGAGAAGTTGGAGATGATAGACATACCTATTTTAGTAAGAATTTTAAGAATCCCCACTGCCACACCTCCTTTTTCCGAGCTTTTACTACACCTTAGGAAAGGGATATAATAAAGAAGGAGTTTTTCCAATTTAAGGACAATCAAAATGGGATTTGTTTATATTTAAGATTCAGAGTCGCCACTTGGGAGATTTATGGTATCCCAAGTCACCGGTTTGAATCCCGATTCGAGGAAAAGGTTTGACTCTATTTAACAGTCACGAACCAGAAATCCGGGTAAGGAATTCTGTTAACCCGGGAGAAGGTGTTAGGCATTCCCGAGTTCCGTGGTTCTAGCACGGTCGCTCAACTGCTATATTTGGCTAAAATATTTTATTTTGATACATGTTAAACCTACAGTGCAATTTTAAAGTTATTTACCGCTTTTGTCAATTATTATTTTTATTTAAGAAAGTGAACGTCGTTTAAGAACGTGTTTTCGGATCACGTCACATGAAATGCACCCGGATCCTCGACACATTCTTATTCAATATTTTTGGATTTGGATTTGGGTCGCATGAAATGCACACCCGTATTAGGAAAGTAAGATTAATTAAAGCGCGCCTAAAGCGACTAACGTGTTGTTATTTTTGGGAAGACCATGAAATTTGCTAAACAGCCCGTCCCGAATACTAAGCATTTTTGAATTAAGTAATTGATGAAGGCCCCGCAATTATGTATTTTTGATTTGGCGAGACTCGTCTCATTTTATTAATAAAGGCCAAACTAAAGTAACTAAATTTTTTATTTTCGTTTGTCTCTAAAGGTTAATTAATTCACGAATATAAATTCGGGCCTCGAATTCAAGTCCGAATTCAAACAAAAGGGTAAAACCTTTTAGCTTGAACCCGCTACCTAATTCAAAACCAAAATTTATATTTATGAATTAATTCCCTACATTCTTAATGTAATTTTAATGATTTTTTTTTTGATTTATGGATATTTGGTCTTTAAAGGTTTAGCCCAATAAACTTAATTTGGAGACATGAAAATTCGTGGGCCTGTAATTGATATACTCATTAGTTGTGGTCAGCCAGGCCAACATTGTACCTTTAGTTTATGAGCTTCTGGGCCCAGCTACTAGTTAACGCGAAGCTGCCAGGCCCAAATGCTACAATATTTTTTGATTTCTATGAAAATTCTCCAATACTTAGTTCAATTCCTAATTGTTCCTTAATGGAAGACTAATCTAGATTTCAAGTATTTAGATGGCTGTGGATCTGATTGTTAAAGAGGCATAAAATACAAATTATTCAAGGACATGTTGTCAATACTCAAATAACTCTTAATTTTAACATAAACTACTGCAATTATTCGATATTAAACTAATGCTCATTGAAATCATTTGCTGTTTCTGCTATTTCAGATCTCAAAATGAAATCACACAAACTTACGAATTAAACTAAAATCACAACTCCAAAATTTTTACAGTTTGTATTTTTTACAATCCATGGTTCACAGCCTGTTTTCAGAACTAGGAATTCAAACCTCCATAGAAACATAAACTCACAATAATTCCTAATGATACACATTTAATCTACAAGCTAAATCATGTCCAAATTAATAGTTCTTAGATGAAGTCCAGATTTACATATGACTCAACATTCAATTATATGTAATTAAACACATTCAACTAGATCATGTAGCTACATTCATGCATGATGTCCAGCAACAGATTTCGAAGTCAACAAACGGCTACTTTATTCCATTTTTTGAACTCGGAATTACAGCAAGGATTCGTATGTGTACCTGGAAATAAGATTTGATGAAAGAGAAGAGCAAGTCAGCAAAATAATCACAGCAGATCACAGCAGGATTAAAATGTAGTCCAAAAGAGTTCAACAATTCAGAAATATTTTTGAAAGCCAAGCAAACTCAATAGATCAATCCTCAATAGTGTCAACAGACAAAATCAACATGCTACACCATCACAATCAGTAGATAACTCGCAATTGACTTAAACTGATCCCAATTCACTCGAAAAAACCAGCCAATAAACTTCTGAAATTTTCAGGAACTAGAGGAATGAATTTTAATAACTAGAAATCGAAACTAACTTGAATCCTTCAATGTAACAGTGATATTTTGGTTTTTGTTGTTGATTTTCTAATGTTTTTGAATTTTTAGATGTTTAAAATTCAAATAGAAATCTGAAATTGGAAGAAGAATTGAGGAGGGAAAATGTGGAGGTTCTCCAAAACTTCTCAAACAAGGCAAATGAATGCCTATTTATAGATAATTCTAGGGTATGGCTTCAGATT
>MU779724.1:103163-113860 GCA_026770625.1 Nicotiana glauca | reverse complement strand
ATTGATAGTGATGGTGTGTTGAGGATGCAGGGCCGGATTTGCGTGCCCAATGTGGATGGGCTTCGGGAGTTGATATTGGAGGAGGCCCACACCTCGCGGTATTCTATTCATCCAGGTGCCGTGAAAATGTATCAGGATTTGAGACAGCATTACTGGTGAAGGAGAATGAAGAAGGATATTGTGAGTCATGTAGCTCGGTGTCTCAACTGTCAGCAGGTCAAGTATGAGCATCGGAGACCTGGTGGTGTACTTCAGCGTATGGATATTCCTGAGTGGAATGGGAAAGGATTACTATGGACTTTGTAAGTGGTCTCCCTCGGACAGCGAGGGAGTTTGATTCGGTTTGGGTGATTGTGGATCGGCTGACCAAGTCTGCGCACTTCATTCCGGTGTGTACTACCTATTCTTCGGAGCGGTTAGCAGAGATTTTCATCCGGGAGATTGTACGGTTGTATGGGGTCCCAGTTTCCATTATATCAGACGGGGGTACTCAGTTCACTTCTCAATTTTGGAGGACTTTTCAGCGAGAGTTGGGTACACAGGTAGAGCTGAGAACATCGTTTCATCCTCAGACGGACGGGCAGTCCGAGCGTACCATCCAGATATTGGAGGACATGTTGCGTGCCTGTGTTATTGACTTTGGAGGTTCTTGGGCTGATTTATTGCCTCTTGCAGAGTTTGCTTACAAGAACAACTATCAATTTAGCATTCAGATGGCACCATATGAGGCCTTATATGGGAGACGGTGTAGATCTCCGGTTGGTTGGTTCGAGCCTAGTGAGGCTAGGTTGTTGGGGACAGAGTTGGTCCAGGATGCCTTAGATAAGGTGAAAGTGATCTAGGAGAGACTTCGCACAGCTCAGTCGTGTCAGAAGAGTTATGCAGACCGGAAGGTTCGAGATGTGTCGTATATGGTGGGCGAGAAGGTCTTGCTGAAAGTTTCGCCTATGAAGGGCGTCTTGAGATTTGGAAAGAAAGGAAAGCTGAGTCCAAGGTTCATTGGCCCTTTTGAGATACTTAGGAGGATTGGGGAAGTGGCCTATATGCTTGCTTTTCCACCCAGCCTATCGGGATTTCACCCGGTATTTCATGTGTCTATGCTCCGGAAGTATGTTGGGGGCCCATCTCATGTGTTGGACTTCAGTACAATGTAGTTGGATGATGATTTGACCTATGATGTAGAGCCAGTGGCAATTTTAGGTCGTCAGGTTCAAAGGTTAAGGTCAAAGGATATAGCTTCGGTGAAGGTGCAGTGGAGAGGTCGGTCCGTGGAGGAGGCTACTTGGGAGACCGAGCGGGAGATGCGGAGCAGATATCCTCACTTGATTGAGACTCCAGGTATGTTTTTTTACCGGCTCAAGGACGAGCGTTTATTTTAGTTGGGGAGGATGTGACGACCCGGCCCGTCGTCACGTGAGTTACCGCCCCGTTTCCCCCATATTGTGTTGCTTTATGTTCTATATCGGTATTTGAGTTGATCGGGTGGAATTGAGTTGGTTTTAGTTGGAAATGAGGCATTTAGCCTCTTAGAAGATAGTTTGTTTTAGAAAAGTCAACCGGAAGTTGACTATGTGGTTAGAGGGCTCGAATGTGAATTCCGGCGATTTGGTTAGCTTCGGAGGATGATTTGTGACTTAGGAGTGCGATCAGAATCGAATTTGGAGGCCCGGTGTAGATCTAGGCTTGAATTGGCAAAGTTTGAATTTTGGCGAATTCCGGCTGATAGGTGGGATTTTGATCCGTGGGCCGGAATGGAATTCTGAGAGTTACAGTAGCTTCGTTAGGTGATTTTGGATATGTCTGCAAATTTTCAGGTCATTCGGACGTTGTTTGGTCGGGTTTTTGATTAAATGCGTATTGCGGAGGTTTTGAAGAAAACTAGGCTTGAATCCGATGTGATTTAATGGTTTTAGCATTGTTTGACGTGTTTTGAGGATTGGAACAAGTTTGAATTAGGTTTTAGGGTGTGTTTGTGCTTTTGCTTGATGTCCCGGGGGCCTCGGGGTGATTTCGGTTGGTTAAACGGGGGTTCTAGGCTATTGTTGCAGTCAGATTTTTCAGGTTACTGGTATTTCTGCATATGCGAAAAAGGAGCCGCTTAAGCGGTTCCGCAGATGCGGTGGGGAAAGTCGCACAAGAGATCATGAATGGCCCAGGGGATTTCCTCATAACCGGAAGGTGGAGCCCGTAAGCGGATTTTAGACCGCAGAAGCGGTCGAAGGGAAACCGCATAAGCGGTGCTTGGAATCGCATAAGCGGTCCAGATGGTTTTAAGTCAGACCGCATAAGCGGTTAATTATCCGCATAAGCGGGACCGCAGAAGCGGAAAATGGACCTGTGTTATAGTGAACAGTGTTCATGAACTTGGAAAAAAAGAAAACATTTTGGACTTCGAGCAAAGCGGGTTTTTGGGCGATTTTGAAGAGGATTCGAAGGGGTTTAATCAGGTATGAATATTTGGACTCGGATTATGTTATTATGGTGTAAAAACATGAATTAATCACGGGAATTCAAGGAATTAAAGGGTAAAAATGGAGGTTAGGGCTTGAAACCTAAGAGGGTTTAAATTGATGATTTGAGTGGCCAAATGGACTCCGATTCTTGTGTATTTTATATGTACGGACTCGTGGCGAGACGAGGATTCCGTAGATGTGAATTTCGTAATTTTGGAGAAGTGGGCCCAGGGCTCGAGTTTTGCCAACTTCGTGTTTTTGGGTATTTTTTTCGAGTTCTTTCAATTGGGTTATGTTCCATTAGCTTAATATAACGTATTCCTTATGGTTTTGGCCAGATTTGGCGCGCGAGGAGGTTGATTCTAGAGGAAAAGGCTTGGTGGACTAGTTCTTTAGCCGGTTTGAGGTGAGTAATTGATGTAACTGTTGTTCTGAGTGTTTGAAACCCCGGACTTTCACATCGTGATGCTATATTGAGGCGTGACACGCATTCTACGGTGAGTGCGGGGTCGGTTACTGTTGGGGATTGAGACTTGGTCCATCCCGAGTATGATTTCTTCTTTATGGGCGATTAAGACGCATACTTTATCACTGTAGATTGAGCTTATTGCCGTGTTTGGGGCCTTGTGCCGACCTGTAGAATCCTTAGGGGATCTTTATGTGTTTTTCCTCACTTGCGTGCATAACATAAATTCTCAGTCATGTTTTCAAATATTAAAAACAATATAATAACTGTGTTTTATACATGAACCTTAAATGAAAAGGATATGAGGGCTGAGATCCCTATAGTATGTCACGCCCGATTGGCTGTTGACTTATTTGACTGAGATGGTTCGGGGACCCAGTGGTGAGGATGTTTCCTTGATATAGATCGGGCTACACACCGTAGCAATTATTATATATTGATATTGAGGCCGAGAGCATGTTTTATGCCAATACGTGGCTGATATTGCGCTTGGGCTGTAGGAGCCCCTCCGGAGTCTGTACACACCCCCAGTGAGCGCCGTCGACATTAAATAAGTGGAGTGGGTTGCACGCCACAGCGGGTACTGGAGTGTACTGTTATATGTGTTGCATCCTTTCATGCATTATTTCTTAACTGTATTATTTGTTGAATACTTTTTCCGCTGGATTGGATATGAACTGATATAGAGTACTTTGTGCATTTCCTGCGTTTTCTTACTTTCAGACTTTAGTTATGTTTATTACTCACTGAGTTGGATTATTCACTTTACTCCCTGCACCTTGTGTGCAGATCCAGGGCAGTCTCAGGCTGAGTGATTCCAGTTGATCCAGAGTTCTTTCCGGGAGTATTTGAGGTAGTTGCAGGGCGTTCGCAGCCGATGATTCTCCCCTCTATCTTTATCCTTTATTTTCGTACTATCAGTATTAGAAAACTTTGTAGTAGGATATTATTCTGTCATTAAAGGCTCATGGTCGTGACACCGGGTCCTAGTTAGGCTGTGTTGGTATTTTGTTAGATTTTTCCGCATTATTATCAGTATTTCAGATTCTTGTTTTAAATGATATTTATCTTCATATGTTTAATTAACGGGGTTATTGATATAAATGGTCGGGCTTGCCTAGTAGTGTGATGGGCGCCATCACGACCGGGTTGGGGTCGTGACAACTAAGACTCGATTTTTAATTTGAATTAATAGAAGTTGGTTTAATGGTGGTTTGATAGTGGATAGTGGCGTGATTTGTTAGTGGCTACGGGTATGGTTCCCATGACGTAGTTGTGATGCCTAATTTCTAAAATTCGGGGGTGCATTTTAAGTAACCCGACTATAACGACTTTGAATAATAAAACCCGTTAGAAATCGAGGTGTTCCATTAGTTGAATTCTCCATGCCCTCACAAAAGTAGAAAATTGTAGTTGCCTTAGGCTTGCCCTTTAAAATAATAAATGAGATGAGCCTCGCCAAATAAAACGCATAAATTGCAGGGCCCTCAATAAATAGTTATATTAAAATTAGATTTCGGGATAGGCCGTTTAGCGAATTTCACGGCCTTCCCCAAATAATAACGTGTTAGTCTCTTTAGGCGCGCATTTTAATAATCTTACCTTCTTAAACACAGGTGCACATTTATGTGACCCAAATCCAAATCTCAACGGAGTCGAAATGTGTTCACAACCATGGGTGCACTGGTGCGACGTGGTTCAAAACGCATTTTCTCGACATTGCAATTCTTATAAAAATAAAAATAAAAGTGGGTTACTAATAAAAGGCGCATAAGTTAGAACATGTTTTGAAATCAGATAAAATCAAGTACAACAGTTGAGCGACTGTGCTAGAACCACGGAACCCGGGAATGCCTAACACCTTCTCCCGAGTTAACAAAATTCCTTATTCGGATTTCTGGTTCGCGGACTGTTAACAGAGTCATAATTTCCTCGGTTCGGGATTCAACCGGTGACTTGGGACACCATTAATCTCCCAAGTGGAGACTCTGAATCCTAATAATAAATCCCGTTCCGATTGTCCTTTAAGTGGAAAAACTTCTTTACGTCCTCGCGGGAGTAGAAAAAAGGAGGTGCGAAATTACTTACTTGGGTTGGAGTAATCACATTACTCTCTGCACCTCGAGTGTAGATGCAGGTATTTATGTACCCGGTAATGGGTGTTGATTGCTCAGGCGCAGAGTTATCAGAGTAGCAAGGTGGCTGCATGACGTTCGTGGCACCGCCTCCTTCCTCTCATTGCTATTACTGTATTTAGTACATTTTTAGTCTTTTGTTGTACTCAAACCTTGATAGATGCTCATGACTTGTGACACCCTGATGTCGGACTTGTATTTTTATTCCGCACTATCATTTCAGAAGTTTATTATGAAACTTTGTTTAATTAAAGGCTTAAAAATGACTCTAAATGCCCAAAAGGGTTAATGTGAGTGTTGTGTCGGCTGGCCTAGTCTTCACGAGAGGTGCCATCATGACCGGGCCGATTTGAGGTTGTGACAAGTTGGTATCAGAACCTAGGTTACATAGGTCTCACGAGTCATGAGCAGGTTTAGTATAGTCTCGCGGATCGGTACAGAGATGTCTGTATTTATCCTCGAGAGGCTGCAGAACTTTTAGGAAAAACTTCACATTCTTGAATTCTTATCGTGCGTCCCTGATTCAGCTTAAAAAGTAACTTTTGAAATTCCTTCCACGTGTTCGCATGCGCGCATGAGCGCTCAGTATCAGATATGCCTTGATGGCTTATGATTCCCCGATCGAGGGGTGAGATGTGATCTTTGTGAGTTGAAGTTGGGCAAGTCTAGAGGACTTAAGGCCAAATCTTTGCCTATGGCTTAAGCACCGAGGTGCTGATTGTGTGAGTAAGTGTTTTGAACTTATATGTTCGGTATTGTCCCTATTAGTGGAAGTGATGGTTGGATAGCCATGTGATGAGTATTGCGAGATGTATCTATGTAACTTGGAAGTGACGAGGAAGGTCTGATGGATGATAGATGAACTATTAAGTGTACGATTTCCAATGTGATTGAATGTGTAGCTCCAAGTTATGGGCGCGTGAAAGATCTTTTCGTGTCTCCTAGTTGGGTGTGAAGTAAATTTCATGTTGCGGTATGAGTTCAGACTCAGGAAGACTAAGTGACTACGTACAGTTTATGATGGTGGAAGGTATACAGAATTGTTAATTGAAGGCAAAGCAGGTGGGTTATCTCCTGCGAAGAGTTCTGGGGTTGTGTGACCCTTATGTGATTGTTAGAAGATCTCATGTGCAAGTGAAATGTAAGTATTGAAATTTGAAATTTTGGGTCACTTAAGAGAGTAGGCGTAACTGTTGCGAGATTTACCAAAGATTTAAAGTACTAGATGATTTGTGTATACACAAGCTTACAACAGATTTGAGTTTAATCTCACTATGGTATTATGGCATCAATAGAGTATAAGTGTTATGAGTTATTGAGTGTATTATGATCTATGGCTTCTAGCCAAGTGGGGGAGTTTGCTATTGATTAGTTGCTTACTTGGTTATGTGCTACGTTGGTTCCGATTTGAGGCGTGTGGTGAATTGGTTCTGGTTGCGGAGATTAAGCCCGAGGATGGCTAGAGTAAAGAAAATTTTGACTAAGGAAAGGTTATGTGCTGCAGTGTCAGAAGTGCCAATGAGGCACTGGTTGTTCGGTTCTGTTGATCAGGTTAATTGCAGTCTAAATAGGGTGAATAACTCCCGAGAATGGTTCTAAGGTATTCAAGATACTTCATGTAACAATTGGGTATCTCAAAGTCATATATGTGGTTAGAAACCGAGTTTTCATTGGAAGAGTTCAAGACCTGTGGTATTTCTATGTTAATTTTGGGATTTTATGTATCAGTATCGGGAAGGTAAAGGTAACGGATTTAGATTCGCAGGAAGCTCTTCAGAATAAAATGTTTTGGAATGTGGTGCTTTTGGGGATATTTAAGAGAGTATTCAGCGGCGTAGGGGTCTGGGTTGAGGAATTGTGGTGCTACAGTAAGAGGAAATATCAAGGTAAAGATGAATCAGAAGAAAATGTAGATAGATGGAGCAGCTTGATAGTAGACCAGACCGGTATGGTAATGATATAATTAGTTCCTTGTGTGTGTTCGAGGTAATGAGTTCCTACAGGTATTTTTCGACAATGCTCTTAGGCTTGGATGGCTTGCTTAGCTTGCTCGAGTTAGAAGGATTCAGTCCTGGCAGGTCTGATTTATGCAAGGGGGACTCGGAGAGTTCTTGATGGTTTTTACCGCGGGTAAGGGATGTATATTTTCTATGGGCATGTGGAGCATGGGATGTATAGTGATTTTCTTCTAGATGGGACCGATGGAAAGTTCTTGACTAGTGAGTACATAGATGTTTATGGCTCGGAAGGGATATAAAGTTCTCACGGTTATTCTTGGAGTGGTATAGTTTATGCGGTATGTTGTGTACGATTGAGATTTGTGTGTGTAAGGTCACGGTTCAGATTGGAATGAAAGGTCATAGATTATTAGGTAGCACAGGTAGTTTCAGATAATTTGAGAAATGGGCTTCAGATAATTAAGGAAATGGTAACGCTAATTGAGGTGATTTGACGAGGGTATATGTTTCAAAAAGAGGAAATGTGGTTAAGTTGATGGTGCTTCGGTAGTATTGAGGTGCTTCTTGTTAGATCGACTGCTGATATTCGAGTTTGCTTGGCGACATCGAAGAATCTTAGAGTATCTCTCGTGGGATGATTGTGTATGAGAGGTGAGTTATATATGAGAGTGGTAGAGTTTGGATCAGATATGGTATTCGTGTGTTCTATGGATTTAGAGACTAGAAGTTCTCATATACAGGTTAGCTTGTGGTGGTGGATGGCAAATGTGAATAAGTTAGTCAGATACTAGTATGTGCTATGATTCAGCCATTGTGAACCTTCGAAGGATCATTTATCTATTGTGTGTAACTAGAGTTGATGTGTGGTCCATTGGTAGACCTATATGGATATGTGTCCTGCATCGATGCAATTTTGTTGACTTCGAGTTGCTGCTGGCGAAGGATGTGTTGATTCGATTGTTTTTGAGCTATTAGCAATTAGGGGGATCTATGAATTACTTTCCTGTGTTGTGAAACATTGCGATCTGTTGGTTATAGGCACCTACGATGCGGTTCTATCAGAGTTTCATAGTGGAAGTCGAGCGGGAAGAGTAATGGGTGTTGATCGATGAATGGCGTATCGATTATGTCCTATTGGGTTTGCATGGTGTATGATATTTGTTCACCGCGGGTGTAATAATTTTCTTTGGTTCCAAACATCAATGGTGCGTGACTGTCGATTTTGAGCATAGTGACTTGAGGTGTTTCAGGTGGATCAGTGTTTGGATAGAATCGCGCGTTGCAGCGAAGCTATGTGGAGATATGACCTTGCGGGTTTGATCCATGTGTTCTATTTTTATGATGAGAGACGGGTTCTCAGCCTTGTGTTGTGATGGTACTAGTGAGCTTGAGGGACAGCTCTTTCGTTTGAGTCATTTTCATGATTTGAGTATGTTCGGACTGTTACTTATTGGTGCACATATTATGCTAGTTGTAGCGTAGGCCTCTATTGATGTTTCAAGTCACCAAATTGGTGTGTTGGATTAGAGGAGACCGTTAGGATCATTAATGGATACGAACAGATTCGATTTCAGCATGTTGGAAGGATAATATCGAGGTTCGGCTCGAGAATTTGCTATGTTATTTGCCAGGGGAGAAGTGGCTTCATGAATGGGTAATCTGAGAAAATGGTCATGGAATATCGCGTGTTTCATTTATCGTTGGCAGTATATGACAGTGCTGGAATGAGACTTTAGCTAATAAGAGGTTTTCTACCAGTATTCGGCTATTGTGGGCAGTTGATGTGAATAGAAGTTATTGCTACGAGTGTTCGAGTTATGTGGTGTATCATGGGATTTCTCACGAGTTTGCAGGCATAGGTTACTATAGCTGGTTCGGGTCTATTCATAGTATAAGTATGAGGTTTAGATCGTATTGATGGTTTCAGAAGTGAAAATGTGGTTCTATGGCTTATGGGCTGGAGTGGATTGTGTAATTTCAGTTTCTACATGTATTCGGACCTATATGAGATAGGGTGATGTGGGATCACCCCTGGGTATATGCATGGTAAAGTTATTCAGCTATTGGTTGGCTTTTAGAACAACTTTGAGTACGTTCGAGGACGAACATGTGTTTAAGTGGAGGAGGATGTAACGACCCGACTGGTAGTTTTGAGCTTTTGCACTTTGATCACCAGTTATCTAGCACGACTTTCCCCGTATGATGTATTATAACTGATGTAAATCATTGATTTTGGTTTTTCACGAAAATCGGTATAAATTTGAAAAAACAGTTTCAGTTGAAAGCTTTGAATTTGAAAGGTTTGACCAAGAATTGATGATCACGCCCAACAATGCCTTATAAAAAGGACAATACAGTCACTGAAAATATAACCCGAGTATTACGCTCGGAGTTGAATCCTCAGAGAGTTAACCTATCAACTACTATCTTCAGCCCCACTAATTCTTCAGAATCTGCTTCCCAAATATTCAAAACTTAGTTGAGTGTTTCTTTAATACTACTGTTATAGAAAGCTAAATAACTGTAAAATAAAATAAATATGTTGTAAACAATAATGAGAAAAAGCTAAGGTGATGATTTCCCCTATTGACGGAATCCCTTATGTTTATGCTCATACAAATTTACCAATACTTCTCTATCAATCATGAACGCTAATCTTACCGTAAGTCTCTCCCGAGTAATCTCAGTAATTTACTATTGCACTCTCCCGAGTTACACTAGCTTACTTTAATTAACACAGTTTACTTTAGATACACCCAAGACTTCGTTATCCCTAATTCCGCCTTTAAACCCGCAATTATAGATTCCTCTAATAATCTAGGACTGGTGTTGTTCAACAATAACCTAAATATGCACTCTCTTCCAAGTTATGCACACTAAATAGGCACAGCTAATTGAGGATCCTGTCAATTAACTACAACAAACACAAAGTTGAACAAATAGAGATTAAACTAGCACTTTGTATTCACATAAACAAGAAGTTCATCACCCAATAGGTTCCATCAAAACCTTAGACAAGGAATTTAGCTACTCATGGCTATGGGTAAATAAACTAAAATAGAATTCATCATAAAAATCAAAAGAAAAGAGGAAAGATATTTGGAGAAATCTCTCACAATAGTTTTTCTTGCCAAGATAACCGAAAACTCAACATATGCCTCCTTTGGGCGAAGTCTAATGTTTAAATAGGGATTAGGTCTAAAAAATTCTATTTTTACACTTTGACCCCTGAAGTTTCGTCGCATGCCGTGGTTCTGCCGCGGTCGCGGTAGAACCGCGGCCAAACAGTCTCTCTGATTCTCTGAGATTCTGCGTCAGCCTTCCACCGCGGTTCTGTCGCGGTCGCGGTAGAACCGCGGCCAAACAGTGTTTTTGGCTCCTCAGGGCTGATATGACGTGACTTCAATAGGAATTTGCATATTTGGCCTCTTTTCTCCAGTATTGACTCCAAAAGTGCTCCTTAGCGTTCCTTAGCCATTAATTACCTATAAATCATGGAAAACACTAATAAGAGCATTTTGTTATCATATTTATCATCAAAACAACATAAGAAAGTGATTATTTAAGGCATGATTATAGTCAAATTCACCTATTATCAACACCCCACACTTAAACCTTTGCTCGTCCTCGAGCAAGCTAAATCACATTTTTAGGCCTAACTTTTCACTGTATTGCCCCAATATAT
>MU779724.1:2913-98781 GCA_026770625.1 Nicotiana glauca | reverse complement strand
GGTTAAATGCATAAAAGAGGGAAAAAATTAAAAAAAAAAAACTTACCTGGTACGCCACGTCTGGTCTCGCCGCGGTTCTGCCGCGGTTGAGGGGTCGAACCGCGAGCGAGAAGTTTCAGAGAGGTTCATCCACCGCGGTTTGACCACGGTCGCGGTACAACTGCAGTGGATGACTTCAGAGAGGGGCTTTGACCGCGGTCGATGCGCTTCTCTGATTCTAACACCCAGTTTTTTTTTTTTACTAAACTATAGAGGTTACAATTACAACAATTTCATGGGTTGCCTCCCACGTAGCGCCTGATTTAATGTCGCGGCACGACTCATATGAGTGCATTTAAGGTTCGCTCGAATTTTGTGGATCATTCAAATGTATCTCGGATATCTCCATAGGCTTATCCATACCCATATATAATTTCAACCGCTGACTATTGACTCTAAATGTGCGAGAGTCATCTTCAGCAGCAACTTCCACAGCTCCGGATGGAAATATTTCAGCCACGCGAATTGGTCTGTACCACCTTGACTTTAGCTTACCCGGGAACAATCGCAATCTTGAATTATAGAGCAATACCTTGTCCCTGGACTTGAAACTTCGCTCAACGATGTTTTGGTCGTGTAACCGCTTCATTCTCTCCTTATACAGCCTTGTGCTTTCAAAAGCCAAATACTGGAACTCTTCTAGCTCATGTAATTCGACCCTTGTCACGCCCGCAGATTCTAAGTCTAAATTCAGTTGTTTCAGTGCCCACCACGCTTTATGTTCAAGTTGAACCGGTAAATGACAGGCCTTCCCAAACACCAACTTATATGGTGACATGCCAATTGGTGTCTTGAAAGTTGTCCTGTAAGCCCATAGTGCATCATCAAGCTTCCTTGACCAGTCAGTTCTTGTAGCGTTCACTATTTTTGTTAATACACTTTTGATTTCTTTGTTGGACACCTCAACCTGTCCACTCGTCTGTGGGTGGTATGGAGTAGCCACCTTATGACGTACATCATATTTAGCCAGTAACTTCTCAAAGGCCCTATTGCAGAAATGAGTGCCCCTGTTGCTTATAATGCACGCGGTGTCTCAAAGCGGGTGAATATGTTCTTCTTGAGAAACCCAACCACCACCTTAGCATCATTGGAGGGTAACGCTGCTGCTTCCACCCATTTTGACACATAGTCTACAGCAACAAGAATGTACTTATTACCGTATGAGCTGATGAAGGGACCCATGAAGTCTATCCCCCCAGACATCAAACACTTCCACCTCCTGGATTGGGTTCATGGGCATCTCGTGACGCCGGGAAATGTTCCCGGTGCGTTGCCACTCATTACAACCCTTGACCCACAAGTGGGCATCTTTAAACACCGTTGGCCAGAAAAATCCGGCCTCTAGCACCTTAGTTGCTGTCCTGATCCCTCCAAAGTGACCGCCATACGCCGACGCATGACAAGCCTGCAAGACAGAAGATTGCTCGATCTCGGGGACGCATCTCCAGATCATGTTATCAATACAAATTCTAAACAATTAGGGCTCATCCCAATAATACAGTAAGCTTTCACGAAAGAATCTTTTCCTATGGACTGATGATAGGTCGTGAGGAACAATACCACTAGCCAGGTAGTTAGCATAATCTGCATACCATGGCGCTTCCTGATGAGTGGTAACGAGAAGCTGCTCATCTGGAAAGGTTTCCAGAATTTTTTCCACTTCTACAACATTTTCAGCTCCTTCAAGTCTTGATAAGTGATCAGCGACTTGATTTACAGTTCCCTTGCGGTCACGAATTTCAAGATCGAACTCTTGCAGTAACAACACCCAACGGATCAGCGCGTGGCTTAGAGTCCTTCTTTTCTATTAAATATCTAAGAGCTGCATGGTCAGTGTATACGATTACCTTGGATCCTATCAGATAGGACCGGAATTTGTCAAAAGCAAATACTACAACTAGCATCTCCTTCTCCGTCACTGTGTAGTTTAATTATGCTCCGCTCAGCATCCTACTAGCATAGTAGATTGGGTGCATTAATTTGTCCTTTCGCTGGCCTAGCACTGCCCCCACCGCGTAGTCACTAGCATCACACATTAACTCGAACGGTTTCTCCCAGTTGGGGGCAATGATGATGGGTGCTGTGACCAACCTTTTCTTCAACTCCTCAAACGCTACCCTGCAATCATCATAAAATACAAAAGGGTTATCTTTCTCTAATAACTTATAGAGAGGGTTGGCGATTTTGGAGAAGTCTTTAATGAACTTCCGGTAGAAACCGCCATGTCCAAGGAAGCTTCTTATAGCTTTGACTGACGTTGGTGGAGGCAACTTTGCTATGATATCAACCTTTGCTCTATCAACCTATATTCCTTTGCTTGACACCCGGTGCCCCAAGACTATTCCTTTTTGTACCATGAAATGGCACTTCTCCCAATTCAGAACCAAGTTCGTCTCGATGCACCGTTTCAACACACACGTCAAATTTATTAGGCATTCCTCAAATGAATTCCCCACCACTGAGAAGTCATCCATGAACACCTACATTATATCTTCTACCATGTCAGTGAATATGGCTATCATGCACCTTTGAAATGTGGCGGGTGCATTGCATAGGCCAAATGGCATCCTCCTGAAGGCATAAATGCCATATGGGCATGTGAAGGAGGTCTTTTCTCTATCTTCAGGGGCAATGGAGATCTGATTGTACCCTGAGTACCCATCTAAGAAGCAAAAGTGTGACCTCCCTGCCAATCTATCCAGCATCTGATCAATGAAGGGAAGTGGGAAGTGGTCTTTCCGGGTGGCTAGATTCAACTTCCTGTAATCCATACAAATCCTCCAGCCTGTGACGGTTCTTGTTGAGATAAGTTCATTGTTGTCATTCTTCACCACCGTCATGCCACCCTTTTTAGGTACACATTGAACTGGGCTAACCCAGCTACTGTCAGAAATTGGGAAAATGATTCCCGCATCTAACCACTTTATCACTTCCTTGTTCACCACTTCCTACATATTTGGGTTCAGCCTCCTCTGATGTTCCCTGGAAGGTTTGTGCCCCTCTTCCAGCAGAATCTTATGCATGCAATAGGCGGGGCTGATCCCCTTGATGTCAGCCATGGTCCACCCAATGGCTGTTTTACACTCCTTTAGTACCTGTATAAGCTGTTGAACCTGCACATCTAACAAACCAGATGAGATAATAACAGGTAATGTGGAGTTGGGACCCAGAAATTCATACCTGAGGTGGGCTGGTAATGGCTTTAGTTCCAGCTTAGGTGGTTCTTCAATGGATGGTTTTGCTGGAGGGGTCTCTCTCTTTTCTAAGTGTAAAGGCTCAAACTCTAAATTTCTGTCCCAAGACCCTCTACCTTCCAATGCTAACACCCATTCCGACAAATTCTCCCCATTCACTTCTTCTAAATTCATTAAACATGCAGCAAGGGGATCCTCAGTCGTCAACACCTCATCATCTGATTCTACAATTACATCTACTGCATCAATAAGAGAGCAATTTGCGAACTCACTCGGTCGCCTCATAGATTTCTGCACATTGAATATAATTTCCTCATCGTTGAGCCTCATCTTGAGCTCCCAATTTTCACAATCAATCAACGCTCTCCCAGTGGCCAAAAATGGTCTTCCTAAGATTATAGGAATTTCTTCATCTACCTTGCAGTCCAAGATTACAAAATCTGCGGGGAACACGAATTTCCCCACCTGAATAAGTACATCATCTAGAATCCCAAATGGACGTTTCACAGTCCTGTCGGCCAGTTGCAGCAACATAGAGGTGGGTCTAGCTCTCCCAATGCCCAGCCTCTTATAAATAACCAAGGGCATAAGATTGATGCTGGCCCCCAAATCACATAGTGCCTTAGTAAAGGCGAAGTTTCCTATAGTGCATGGAATTGTAAAGCTACCTGGATCAGATAACTTTTCAGCAACAGGTCTGGACACCACTGCACTACAAGTCTGAGTAAGGGTCACCGTGGCCAAGTCTTGGAAGTCAAACTTCCGAGACATCAAATCCTTCATCATTTTAGCATACCCAGGCATCTCCTTTAAAGCTTCAATCAATGGAATGTTCACCTGAATTTGCTTGAGCATTTCAAAGAACTTTTTGTACTGCTCCCCCTTTTGGTGCTTAGCCAACCTCTGTGGGAATGCTGCGGGAGTTCTTTTCTTCTCAATTACTTGAGATTTCTCTTTCTCAGCTATTATTTCAATTACTGGCTCTTCACCCGGCTCAGCTACCTTCTCGGTCTCCTGCTGCACATCCTTCTCTTCAAGTGCGGGCTGGACTGTCACTTCTATCAATCCTGTAGACTCATCCAATTCAATAGGTACTGGAATGAGTTTCTCAGCCTGTATGTTACCTCATGCTCTTTCTTGTTCAACATCTAGATCCCTACCATTTCGGAGACTCACTGCCATCAGCTGCTTTGGGCCCTTATCTTTTGGATTGATTTGAGTATCTGCAGGTAATGTCCCTTGAGGACGATTGTTTAATGACATTGAAATCTGGCCCACTTGTACCTCAATATTTTTAATGGCCACATCGTGTGAATCCACTCTTTCATTTATCTTGGCATTTTACCCAATAACCTGCTGCATCATTGCTTCCAGTCTTGCAAACCTATCTTCTTGTCTTCCACCATCCTGTTGCTGAGGTGGATGATACCCTTGCTGTTGATTGTTGTAAACCTGTGGTCTAGGATATGGTTCCATGTTGTTGGGAGGTCTCATACCTCCCATTTTTCCGGCGTTGTACTGTGGCTGAGGTGGTCTGTACTGTTGCTGAGTCTGCTGACCCCAATTCTGATTTTCTTGTCTCTGACCCCCATAGTTAGCCATGTAGTTCATATCTTCATGTTGCTGATGATGATCATGCTCAACATTCCACGGGTTACCAATTGGTTGGCTAATTCAAGATGTGCATAAGCCCCCATTGGTAGTATCTACTATATGTACCTGCTGCTTAACTCCTGATTCCTCCACCTTTTTGGTGAGGATGCTCATCTGTGTCAAGAGAGTCGCCATATTTTCAGCCATAGTGTTCGAAGGATCAAGAGGCACTAAATGCACCACTGGAGTGATAGGTGCATTCCTAGTTGTCCATCCCGAATTCTGTGCCATTTTGTCCAGCAAATTCTTACCTTCTCTCCAAGTCTTTCTCAAGAACGCCCCCACCAGCTGATGCATCCACAATATTCTTCATGCTATCAGACAGCCCCATGTAAAACCTTTGTCCCAACATCTGTTCTGGAACACCGTGGTGAGGACACATAACCAACATTCCCTTAAACCTGCCCCATGTCTCATGTAGAGTCTCCATTGGTTTCTGCTTGAAGCCCACGATCTCATCAATTTGTTGAGCAGTTTTGTTGGGCGGGTGGAACTTGTTGTGAAATTGTTTGACTAATTCATCCCAAGTTTCTATAGAGTTGATAGGGAGTGAATTAAGCCAGACCTGTGCAGCTCCTGTCACCGAGAATGGAAACAATAATAGCCTGATTGCTTCCGGAGTCACGTTAGGTTGCCTTTGTGTTTTGCATATAGATAGGAAGTTCTTCAAGTGTTGTTGAGGATCTTTTATTTGTGTCCTAGAAAAAAGTCCCTTGTTTTGTAACAAGTTTAGCATATTGTTTGTAATCTGGAACGATTCAGCTTGTATTGAAGGCACAACAATGGCAGTAGCCAAATTGTCAGCATTTCGTTGTGCCCAGTCATATAGTGCACCCTCAGGCACAGGAGGTGCCTCTTCCCTAGCATTTAAACCCACTTGTTGATTCCTACCGTTTCCGTTAGGATCGTTTATGTCTCCCATGTTAATTTCGATGTTGAGTGTTTGTTGGGATTATTGAATTCTTTTGTTGGCATGGTTCAATGCCCGGAATATTTGCTCTGGGTCTGAAAGTCCTTCAAGTAGTTCTCCAGTCCTCGTAGATTTTCTAGGCATGCACCTGAGCAACCAAGTCAACAACCGTCAAATTTTCAATCTAAGTTGGGTAGAGAGAAAACTGACTACAATAAGAATCTTTGTATTTCTGTCAATGGCAATTGATAATTCTGTTAACTCCCCGGCAACGGTGCCAAAATTTTATCACGCCCAACTATGCATTATAAAAAGGACAATGCAGTCGCTGCAAATATAACCCAAGTATTACGCTCGGGGTCGAATCCTCAGAGAGTTAACCTATCAACTACTATCTTCAGCCCTACTAATTCTTCAGAATCAGCTTCCCAAATATTCAAGTTTTTCTTTCATACTACTTTTATAGAAAGCTAAATAACTGTAAAATAAAATAAATATGTTGTAAACAATAATGAGAAAAAGATAAGGTGATGATTTCCCCTATTGACGGAATCCCTTCTGTTTATGCTCATACAAATTTACCAATACTTCTCTATCAATCATGAACGCTAATCTTACCGTAAGTCTCTCTCGAGTAATCTCAGTAATTTACTATTGCACTTTCCTGAGTTACACTAGCTTACTTTAATTAACACAGTTCACTTTAGATTACACCCAAGACTTCGTTATCCCTAATTCCGCCTTTAAACCCGCAATTATAGATTCCTCTAATAATCTAGGAGTGGTAGTGTTCAACAATAACCTAAATATGCACTCTCTTCCAAGTTATGCATGCTAAATAGGCACAGCTAATTGAGGATCTTGTCAATTAACTACAACAAACACAAAGTTGAACAAATAGATATTAAACTAGCACTTTGTATTCACATAAACAAGAAGTTCATCACCCAATAGGTTCCATCAAAACCTTAGACAAGGAATTTAGCTACTCATGGCTATGGTAAATAAACTAAAATAGAATTCATCATAAAAATCAAAAGAAAAGAAGAAAGATATTTGGAGAAATCTCTCACAATAATTTTTCTTGCCAAGATAACCTAAAACTCAATATATGCCTCCTTTGGGCCAAGTCTAATGTTTAAATAGGGTTTAGGTCTAAAAAATTCCGTTTTTACACTTTGACCCCTAAAGTTTCGTTGCCTGCCGCAGTTCTGCCGCGGTCGCGGTAGAACCGCGGCCAAACAGTCTCTCTGATTCTCTGAGATTCTGCGTCAGCCTTCCACCGTGGTCGCGGTAGAACCGCAGTCAAATAGTGTTTTTGGCTCCTCGGGGCTGATATGACATGACTTCAATAGGAATTTGCATATTTGGCCTCTTTTCTCCAGTATTGACTCCAAAAGTGCTCCTTACATTCCTTAGCCATTTATTACCTATAAATCATGAAAAACACTAATAAGAGCATTTTGTTATCATATTTATCATCAAAACAACATAAGAAAGTGATTATTTAAGGCGTGATTATAGTCAAATTCACCTATAATCAATTGACTTATTTATATATGAGCTTGGATCGGAATTTTTATGATTTGATTAGATTCGTTGGGTGAATTATGACTTAGGAGCATTATTGGAATGCATTTTGGAAGTCCGTGGAAGGATTTGGCTTGAATCAGCAAAGTTAGTATTTTGGCAAATTTCGGTTGATAGATGAGATTTTGATCTGAGGGTTGGAATGGAATTCCGAGAGTTGTTGTAGCTTCGTTATGTCATTTGTGATGTGTGTGCGAAATTTCAGGTCATTCGGACGTCGTTTGGTTGGGTTTTTGATCAAAAGCATGTTTCAGAAGTTTTAGAAGAACTTAGGCTTGAATTCGATGTGAATTGATGGTTTTGGTGTTGTCTGAGGTGTTTTGTTGATTGAAACAAGCTTGAATGATGTTTTAGGATGTTTTGGTACTTTTGGTTGAGGTCCTCGGAGCCTCGGGTGAGTTTCAGATGGTCAATCGGACCAATTTCCATGTTGAGAAGTTGCAGATTTTGAGCAGTAGTTGCATAGGATTTTAAGCCTTTGCGATTACGTGAAGTCCTTCGCGATCGCGTAGGAGAAAAAGTGAGGGCTAGTAATTTGTTCTTCGCGTTCGCGTCTGTGTGTCCGCGTTCGCAGAAGGCCTTGTTCTGGTGCTTCGCGATCGCATGGTAAAGTTAGCAATCACATAAGAAGAATTTTGAGAGTTGAAGAATTGTTCTTCGCGATCGCATAGAGGAATGGTCAATGTTGGGCAGAATATTATAATTTCATTTCATCCACAATTTTGGGTCATTTTTCACCCATGGCTGCTCGTTTTTGGAGATTTTTGAAGGAAATTAAAGAGGAATTCAAGTGGAATCGACATGAGGTAAGAATCTTGGTCTTCAAACTCGATTATATTGTGAAATCCACCTAGAAATTTATGGAAACTAAGCCTAAAAGTGAAGAACTAGGGCTTGAGTTTTTGAAATTTTAAAATAGAATTTGAAAGGCCATTTGAGGTCGGATTTGAGAGTTTTTGGTATGTATGGACTCGTGGCGAGTTAGGGAACCCGTTGATGTGAAAATTTCTGAGTTTCGAGAAGTTGGCCCAGGCTCGATTTTTACTAATTTTGAGATTTGTGATATTTTTCGATTGTTTTTGCTTGGGCTATGTTTCCTTAGCATATTGTGACGTATTTGTTCTGATTTTGGGTAGATTCGATGCGCGTGGAGGCCGATTCGAAGGGCAAAGGCATCGCGAGCTAGAGTGGTAGCCAGTTCGAGGTAAGTAATGATTATAAATACTGTCCTAAGGGTTTGAAACCCCGGATTACACATCGTTGTGTTACTTTGAGGTGACTTGCACGCTAAATGACGAGCGTGGGGTAGAGCACCGCTGGTGATTGTGACCTAGTCCATCCCGAATGACTATTTTTAATGAGTAGTTGATAGTTAACTGTTTGATGTTATTATACCTTGGGTTGTATGCCATGTTTGGAGCTTTGTGCCGACTTGCTGAGACCCTTAGGGGCATTTGACTGATTTTCCTCACTCTATTTGTTGAAAGTACATCCTCAGTCATGTTCTTATCCGTTTATTTCTCAAACCTGGCTCTATCATTATATTCTTAAAAATATGGAAAACTGTTTAGGTTGTGTTCCCTATTTTACTGATATAGACCGAGGGTCTGATTGTAAGATAGACTGAGAGTCTGATGGTGATATTAATGACTAAGAAAGGCCGAGGGCCTAGTTGTGAGGATTATATATCTATGGATCGGGCTGCACGCCGCATCAAAGTGTGTGTGTGTGTGTGTGTGTGTGTGTGTGTATATATATACTTTGATGCGGCGCCGTAGCGATATATATTGGATCGGGCTGCATGCCGCAACAATATTGTGCTTGGGCCGTAAAGGGCCCCTCCCGGAGTCTGCACAACCCCAGTGAGCGCCGTCGACGATATATGGTTCAGGCTGCACGCCGCAATGTTATATGGAGCGGGTTGCATGCCGTAGCGGTTACTATATGGTACCTATTGAGCGTGAATGCTGAGTGCGATTACTGATTGATAAGATATGAGTCACGAGTGATAGAGAGGCTAGCCCGAGAGGCGAGAGATATTTATATGCAAATGAGTGACGTTTTGCCTCTTTTTGCCTAAGAGGCTTGTTTATGAACTTATTGATTTCACTCCTCTTTAAAGTGAGTTTCTATCGAATATGTTGGTTTATTGATTTTTGCACTCATCTTTATATTGAGTCGCTGTCGGAAAGTTGAACGAGTGTTTTAAAATAACTTTTATTTAAATTGGGGTTCAGGAGATGTTCAGAAATTACTCACTGATTTGGTATTGGTTATTCCCACTAAGATTTTCAAGTTATGAAGTGTCTATAACTACCATTTTGCCCGAGGGGCTACGAACTTTAATCTCTATTATTATTTTAAATAGTGTTGAACCCCTACTGAAACTGTCGGAAAGTATTTCAAAATGATTTTTACTAAAAGTTGGATTCTAAAAGGGAAGATTGACTCGTACTTTGATTTGAAAGTCTGTTGTGTTTATTGAGCCTAATGAAAATGTGGATTCATTTCCTACTGCTTAGTCTTTATTTACTCTTATTACTTACTGGGTTGGAGTACTCACATTACTCCCTGCACCTCGAGTGCAGATGCAGGCATTTATATACCCGGTAACGGGTGTTGATTGCTCATGCGCGGAGTTATCAGAGTACCAAGGTGGTTGCATGACATTCGCGGCACTACTTCCTTCCTCTCATTGCTATTACTGTATTTGGTACATTTTTAGTCTTTTGTTATACTCAGACCTTGATAGATGCTCATGACTTGTGACACCCCGATGTCGGGCTTGTATTTTTATTCCGCGCTGTCATCTTAGAAGTTTATTATGAAACTTTGTTTAATTAAAGGCTTAAAATGACTCTAAATGCCTAAAAGGATTAATGTGAGTGTTGTGTCGGCTTTCCTTGTCTTCACGAGAGGTGTCATCACGACCGAGCAGGTTTGGGATCGTGACATATTTATTCCTACAGTAAGTCTTTTACAATAAGGAACAGGAAAAGGTGTAGTAATAACTGAAACATTTATTCCTACATAAGATAAATTTAATAAAAAGTACGGAAAAAACAAAAAAACGATAAAATTTATAAAGCGTAGAAAATCAAAGGACGTAAAAGCTAACAATATGAAGGGATATTACACTTGTTTTTCTCAATTAACTTTCTTAGTTAATTTTATTAGAATGTGTGTTTACATTTTTATACAAAAATACTTTTAAAGTAATGTTTGATTGATGGGCAAAGTGGTCACTTAGTTTCTAATGGGTAAATTTGTAACTTAGCTTTTGACTTGGTGAAGTTCTCACTTTTAATATAGTATGATATGATGATATGATATGATATCTACCTAAATTTAAAATTTAAAATTAACTAGCCCCATCTTTGAACAATAATAATAGTAGAGCTCTTTTCCCGAGTAAACAAAAGAAGCTAATTTTTATAAATTAAAAGTGATCTTTCTTTTCCATCATACTATATTCAAATTGTATAAAAATCATGTAGAATTTATTTTTGGGAAATAATTTTGCTAAGAGTAAACGAGAGTCCAACATGACTTGAAAAAGAACAACAAGTATCCACCTTGACCATAATCTTATTTTCTATACATGCATATTTAAATATCTTTAAAAAGTATATCCCTTCCTATCGAACGTAAGTGACATTTTAGCTAAATCACTTTTGGTAAAAATAGATGTTGCTTTGAAAAATCAAGAACAAGAGTTTGTGTTATCTGAGTATCTGGGCAAAACTATTTTAATTATTGACTTCACATTGTAAATGAAAAATTATTTTGTCAATACATATAGTTAAATAAAAAATTTACTCATGCTAATTAGTGCAATACTATCGTGAAACAAGCTCTTTTAAACGTTAATTTTTAACTAACAGTTGGGACTGATAATACTATGATAATTTTTTTTACTGATTTTAGGCGATTTAAGATTAACTTTAGGATTATTTAGAGATGAACTCTAAGATAAGGGTTCTTTAATAATAAAAAATGTTTAGCATAGTGCATTGGGCAATACTGCTCATGGGCAACCGCAACTCCTTACGAGTAAACAAGGGAGAAAGCGAAAAATAACTAGATTTACAAGTGGTCATTTAAAAATAGTTACAGTTTCAAAAGTAATTGAAATTTAGTCACTTTTCATTTAAAGATAAATCTGAACGAAAATAATGTTTAAAATTTGAAAAAATACTTCAGCATAAGTATACTTGAACTCCAACATATTATAATGGAGTTCCAGCATAAGTATACTGGAACTCCGGTGTTTAACCAAAAAATGGAATTTCGGTCAAAGCTTTATTTTAGGAGAACTCGGGTTACTGATAATCAAAAAATAAAATGAATAAAGAAAACTAATTTTGCTAATAATAAGATGAACAGAGGAGAGCAAAGTAAATCAATACATTTCGATGATATTTCGTGCCCTTACAAATGATCAGATTGCCCCTTTTATAGCTATTTCTAGTTGATACGTTTTGATTTTGTTATAATAAGGCCATTATAGACAATTAAAGGCATTTAATGCTACGTTACAATCATTGCAATTCAATACAGATTCTCTAAAGTTCTTAGTATTTAATGCCTATTAAATACTATATCCGTTCCTACTTTTATTGTCAGGTTCATTCTCTTACCTTGACTTTTGAACATAAAGAGGTGCGGGTACCAAGTCTCTTGAATCTCTGCTCGTGCCTGCTGTATCCCGTGCCTCTTTAACTATTCTTTGTTGATCATCATCCTTTGACCAGTCTACGTGTCATGACATGTCATCTTTCATTAAATTCAATATATATACACACACACACACACACACCCAATACAGATAGTCCCCCCACTTGCCATGTATTCATAATAGAATATTTGGAAAGTGGATTTTATTAAAGCGGGAATATTTGGCGCCATTAGTTTTTCTCTGGAACTAACGCTTCCTTTGTCACTTCTATTTAATGCCCACTACACGTGGCATCTTCTGATTCATTATGCAACTTTTCAACATTTTTCAAGGCTTTTTCACGGCTGCACCAATTACGAAACGTCAATTCTCATCATGACGTTTCCATTATTACAACTTTTCCTTGGATGATTGCTTCTGAGTATAAATATAGTTTTTACTTTTGTCTTTCTCACATATAGTTCTCAGAATATTCAATTATTATTTTCTTCTTCCTCATACTACTATGTCTTCATCAAACCCTAATCCTATGAGAGTCCCCATTGTTGATAATCTTCGTCTTGCTCCTGTTAGTAGTAGGAGAGGAGGAAGGCTGCGTAGTTTAGGTTCTTCTTCATCATGAATCCCTTCTATTTCTTCATCGGGTTCTACTCCTCCATCTAGAACTATAGGTTCTCTTTCTCAAAGGTCTTCTTCTAGAAGTAAAGAACCCTCTGAACCTCTTCGTGAACCTTTAGTAGAGGAAATAGTTCCCGCAGAATTATCTTTTTACAACGATAGAGAATATCTTAGAAACCAATTGTCTTCATTAGATCGTACTGACATCTACCCAACTCAGATTATTAAAGGTCTGATTTCTTTAGTTCGTAAAGACTGCCATTAGAGCCATGATTTCCCTATTATAATTTCCAATACGAATGAAAGAATCACCTCTTATTTAATTGGGTTTTCTTTTGTTTATACATACCCTTTCACATTTGGTTTCAAACCTCTATTGACCCTATTATCCTCTAATTCTGTCATTTTTTTGACGTCTGTTTAGGGAAAATTGGCGCTATTGTGTGGAGAGTTGTTGCTTGCTTGAGACACTTAACCAATATGACTGGTGTGCCTTTTACTTTATCCCATTTAATTCACCTTTACTCTCCCAGACTTTTTCGCCAAGGAGTTTTTACTTTAGTAGCAAGAAGCAAAAGATTTATGGTCAATCTAGAAGACGATAAGGACCGTGGCTGGTATGCCAGGTTTGTTGTTGCCCCACTGTTGGCTTAGTGGGTGATGAAAACGTTCTCTTCCCTGAGAAGTGAAATTTTGCACGTGAGTTTTTTTAATAACATTCATGTACCTTTTCTCTTAGTTCTATTGATTGTCATTTTAATTTCCTTCTCTTCTCTTTTTTAGCAACCATGGGAATTGTCGATGAAATTCCCAATTTCCATGGTTGGGTAGAAAAGTTATTAAATACTGCCCCGATGGAGGGCAGATCTTGGAAAACTCTCGCTCAACAATTTGGTTGGAATGTGAAAACTCACGGTAAGAGTCTTTTTATAACTTTTCTTATCATTTCTTCCAGAATTTACTTTAATCTTTCGTTTTATAAGGATTTGCCATTCGAGGTATTACTATTGAGGCTCTCGCAACTTCCTGAATTTCTTTGGAAAGGGCCCAAGAAATCATTATGGGCTCTTTATCGAAAAGGAAAGCTGCTATTGATCAAGACTCTGAGGAAGAGGAAGAACAAGATGGGGGTTCTTTAATAAAAAGGCCACGAGCTAGGGGATGAATTATTTTAGATGATGAAGCATCTCCCCCTCGTTATACCCCTCATACCGAGCATGTTAAAGCCTCATTGGTGATTCCTGATGATGATACCCCTGCTGCCACCCATGATTCTGTTGAGCAGCGTTTACCCGCAGTTTTGGTAGTAAAGGCTTGAAATCAACTTCTAATGAATCTCTCCTTACTTCTTTTCCTTTATCCGCTCCTACAATACCTTCTTTACCTTTCGAGGCTATTACTGTTGTTGTTTCTTCCCCAGCTATTTTGATTCCTTCTACTGCTCCTCCCCGGGATGTTTTGACTTCTTCCACAGTTGTTCAACAAACTGAGGTTGGTTCCTCAAGTAGAAGTGAGGACATAAGACAGGTTATCATTGAAGTCCCTACCGATGGTAATCTTTTGAGAAAATCAAGTGGGGCTAATGTGTGGTTGAAGCCTCTAATTGGCCCAATCGAGAAGGCCAAGCTTGAAAGCCATAATTCTTTAACTTTGGTGAACGAAATAATACACTCATCATTAAAGGTATTCTTTTTTAATATTTGTTATTCCTTTTTGTAAAGCTCTTACCTTACCTCTTTTTTCTTTTTTAGATCAACCTCATGGGTACAGAAATGATAAAGAGGGTTTCTCACATGGAGCAGTTGATGCACGAGAATCAAGTTGATGCAGGTAACTGGAGGGAACAGTATGAGAGCCTCCAAATTGACATGGAAGCATTGGAGGAGAACAAGTGTACCTTAGAGTAGCAGCTGAGAGCTTTAACTTCAGAGTTGGCGGTTGAAAGAGCTTCCTCAAATCAAGCTAGTAAAGAGAAAAATCTCCTTGAAACTTCCTTTTTCGAGCAAATCTCTAGGCTAGTGAAGAAATCAGAGAGTTGAAGGCTCTCTTAAGTGAAAAAGAAGCTTATACTGGTGAACTTGTGCAAACTTTGACTCAAACTCAAGAAGACCTCCGGGAATCTTCTGGTAAGGTTCGTTTTTTAGAGAGTTCACATGCTTCTATTCAAATTTCTTATGACTCTGCCTTGTTTGAGAATGAGATACTTAAAAGCGAAATTGCTGAGTGGGAAAAGGATTATGAGATTCTTGAGGATAAAACCGCCATTGAAGTGAGTTGGGCATTTTTGATTTCTCACCATGATACCCTTGTAGAAGTTAGCCAAGAGAATTTCAATTTGGAGGCCGAGTTGGCTAAAATAAAAGAAACCATAGAAAAAACTCAGCAAAGCCAAGACTTTTCTTCTCCCATGGCTGAAACTTTTGAAAATATAGAAGATGATACGGGTGCGATGAGTGTTCCAATTCTTTCAAGTCAAGTTGAGCCTGCTGATGATGATGATCCTGCTTTAGTTCCTCCTTCAACTCCTTAGTGACAAGTTCATAATGTGTGACTTTCTTTTTTTTCTTTTTGGATTGTATGTGATTGAGACCCTTCGTTGTTTTTAAGGGTTTGTTGAAAATGTTAAGTCCCCAGACCTTTTATGGGGCGCTTTGTATAAACAACTTTTGGTTCATGACTAAGTTTAGTCTAAACTTTTTCAATATTAAGAAGTTTGTTATTTGAACTTCTATTTTGTTTATTCTTGCCTTTACATTTAAGGACTTACTGAATAACTTGCATTTTTATTTTGCAAAATAATTTTTTTTTAAACTTCATGAATACTTGAATAAATCATGAATTTTATAAAAGAGGGTCCTTTTATATTCGACACTTAACGAAGAAGACGACTCAACTTCATAATGGTGTTAATATATGACAAAAGAAAAAGGAATACATATGTTTCTTGAAATAACTTTGACAATTTTTTATTTGAACTTTGCCAAGTTTTAAATAACACTTTACATGTATTTAGATAACTTCCATAACTTTTTTGTAACTGTTTTCCTTACAACAGATTTCAAAAAAAAAAAAATTTAAAAACACAAGGTTTTTATTTATAACCTGTTTCAGTACATTGCCTTTAACCTAACTATGATAAGGTTTTGCTTTGTCCTTAGCTCGCGGCTTTCTTGACTTTCATTGGCTTTTGCTATGCACTTGACTCATTCAATGAGTACACTTTTTAGGCTTCTTCTTTGCCTTATTTATACATATGTCTATATATATTATATAGTCATCCAAGTATTTGAGCTTTAAAGTATGAAGTCTCGAGCACTTGATTACTCCTCTTGTTTGGTCCTCTTCCTGTAAAGGAACAGAACACACCGGACTCGGAGGTACAATTATAGATGAAGACTGCTTAACCCGTATCAATTTCTATCAGAATAGGTGTAACCCTAGACCGAAAATTTTAATTTACTCCACGTGCCTTGCAGGTCGTGATTCGTCATTTAGTACGGGCTAGCTTTTTGCCTATAATCTAAAATTGTGTCACGACCCCAGTTCGCCCTCCGTGAACATGTAGTGATAGCACCTAATTCCTACAACTAGGTAAGCCTAACAATGCGGAACAACAACATAACTTGCGGAATAAATTATTTAAAAATGAACAATTAAAAGAAAACTGTATAAAAGATGCCGCTCGTCATATATTACTCAATAATGTGGAAGTCTACAACATCACCCCAAACCCGGAAACTCACGGGAACACAGGCTAATGGAAAGTAAATACATAACTCTAACTCCAGAATGTCTAGAACAAACAATACGAAAAGGGCAAAGCTAACTGCTAAAGCTAGAATAAGAAAGAGACTCCAGGTCTACGGACGCGGCAGATGCACCTCGAAATCTCTGCTAGACCTCTCCGCCTCGAGGATGATATGCCGGGAAGAGCTACCTGGATTTGCACATGAAAGACATGCACAGAAAGGGCATTAGTACACCACAGCGGTACTTAGTAAGTGCCAAGCCTAACCTCGATTGGGTAGTGGCGAGGAAGGTCAGGGCCCTACTAAGATAAACATAATATATGATAAGATAAGGAAAAACAGTATAGATAAAGTCTGCAGCGAGAATCTGAACAGCATAAATAAGGGAAACAGTAATAGGAAACAGAAACAAAACAATATGAGGAATACTACTCACAACAGGAAATAATAGTCGGTGATCTCTTGGTATCCCGAGGATCTCTTGGTACCCTCAAAATATACACGAGGGATCTCTTGGTATCCCGAGGATCTCTTAGCATCCTCATCATATACACGAGGGATCTCTTGGTATCCTTAAAACTTACATTTATATATGCCAGTAATCTCTTGGCATCCCTCACCTCAGTCCATAACATAACAAGTACAGGCGGATCTCCCGGGATGCCGTCCCATAGTCCCAATTTAAAACACACCATAACAGCCCAAAACATTAGGATAAATGCTAAACTCAGAACAAGTAATAGAAAATCCTAGCCTAACATGCTTCACGTAGTACAACCAGGATAGTTTAAGCATTTAAGCAAATAAGTGAAATAAACATGCTTCTCTAAACTAGCATAGGATAACTCGCAATTCAAAATAAACAGATAAGCAAGAAAAACTCAATTTAAATACTCCAAGTAAAAACGGATTTCCAACAATTAGCTCAAGTACGCGCTCGTCACCTCACGTACAAGGCATTCAATTACCAAATATCATATCCTAAGGGGAAAGGTCCCCTGCACAAAGTTAGACAAGTCACTTACCTCGAACCGGTAGAAAATCAACTAGAAACCACACTTTTGCCACGAGTATCCGACTCCAAATGGCCCAAATCTATTTAATTCAATTACGTATCGTAAATAACATCACAAACAACTTATTTTACTATTTAATTGAAAGCTAAGGCGTGAAATTAGGTAAAATGACCAAAATGCCCTTTAGGCCAATGACTTGGAATCGAATAATTTTTATATTTTCAGAACCCTCGTACTCTCATGAGTCTAAGCATATAAAAATCTCCCAAATCGGAGGTCAAACACCCACTCAAAACTCAACAATTTAGTCTATGAAGTTTCTTCCAATTTTTGGTCCTCAATTTCGAATTTAAATGATGGATTTAACTACATAATGATGGAATATAACTCAAATTTGATTTTTCCAACTTTTGAAACTAAACCCTTAAACATATTTCATAATAGTGATTTCCGCTTCTGCGGTCAAGGGACTGCATCTGCGGTCCCGCTTCTGCGGACCAAGTGTCGCTTCTGCGAATTTTTCCTTTTTGCCAGGTTCCGCTTCTGCGGTCTCATAACGCACCTGCGGATTCCGCTTCTGCGGTTTCCAACTAATAGGCCAGAGCCGCATCTGCGATGAAAGTCTCGCAGGTGCGTAACTGCATCTGCGGTTGAACTTCCGCACCTGCGAAAAAGCTGAGGGAGCCCAATTTCCGCTCCTGCGATGGTCAGGCCACTTCTGCAGCTCTGCACCTGCGGAACTCAAACCGCAGGTGCAGTTATGATAGGTACCAACAGCCTTCAGCAGCTTTTCAACTTCAAAACCTTCCATCAACCATCCAAAATCATCCCGAGACCACCGGGACCTCAACCAGCAGCACCAATAAAACCTAATACCCTATTCAAACTTGTACCAATCCTTAAAACACCTTACACAACATCGGAAACCCGAATTAATCAATGATTTAAGCCTAAGAACTTCAAATTCCATCAAAACACATTTTTGATCAAAAACCTAAACAAAACACACCCGAATGACCTGAAATTTTGCACACGCGTCCCAAATGACATGACGGAGCTACTGCAACTCCCGGAATTCCAATTCGACCCTCGGATAAAAAAGTCACTATCGGACCGGAAACCTCAAAAATTCAAACTTCGGCATTTCAAGCCTAAATGAGCTACGGACTTCCAAAATACATTCCGAACACACTCCCAACCCTGAAATCATCTAACGGAGCTAACGGAACCATCAAATTTCCATTCCTAGGTCGTCTTCACACTGTTCGAACTACGGACCACTTTTCAACACTTAAGCTCTCATTTAGGGACTAAGTGTCCCAAAACTCTCTGAAACCCAACACCGAACGTCCCAGCAAACCAAAATAGCAGAAATGAACTTAGGGGAAGCAGTTAATAGGGGATCGGGGCATTAATTCTTAAGACGACCAGCCAGGTTGTCACATCCTCCTACAGTTAAACATTCGTTCGTCCTCGAACGAGCATAAAGAACATACCTGTAGTAGTGAAAAGATGAGGGTAGTTGCTGCACATATCCTGCTCGGTCTCCCAAGTCGCCTCCTCTGCCGGCTAACCCCGCCACTGAACCTTTACTGAAGAAATGTTCTTTGACCTCAACTTTCTGATCTGCCTGTCCAATATTGCCACTGGCTCCTCAACATAGGATAAGTCCTTGTCCAACTGGACTGAATTAAAATCCAACACGTGCGACGGGTCACCGTGATATCTCTGGAGCATCGAAATATGAAATACCGGATGAACCCCAGCCAAACTAGGAGGTAAGGCAAGCTCATAAGCAACCTCCCAAACTCGTCTCAGGATCTCAAAAGGGCCAATAAACCTCGGACTCAACTTTACTTTCTTCCCAAACCTCATGATGCCTTTCATAGGCGAAACCCGAAGCAGAACCCGCTCACCAACCATATACGAAACATCATGAACCTTTTTGTCTGCGTAGCTCTTCTGTCTGGACTGGGCTGTACGGAGTCTATCCTGAATCATCTTAACCTTCTACAATGCGTCCTAAACCAACTTCGTGTCCAATAGCCTTGCCTCACCCGGTTCAAACCAACCCACCGGAGATCTACACCTCCTACCATATAAAGCCTCATATGGCCCCATCTAAATGCTGGACTGATAACTGTTGTTGTAAGAAAACTCCGCCAATGGCAAGAACTGATCCCAAGACCCTCCATACTCAATCACACACGCACGGAGCATATCTTCAAGAATCTGAATGGTGCGCTTGGACTGTCCGTCCGTCTGGGGGTGAAACGCTATGCTCAACTCCACCCGAGTACCTAGCTCCTGCTGCACGACTCTCCAGAACCACGATGTAATCTAAGTACCTCTATCTGAAATAATAGAAACTGGAATACCATGCAGACGGACGATCTCTTGGATATAAATCTCCGCCAACTGCTTTGATGAATAAGTGGTACACACATGAATGAAATAAGCGGACTTGGTCAGCTGATCCACAATAACCCAAATGGCATCAAACTTCTTCAAGGTCCGTGGGAGTCCCGATACAAAATACATGGTGATGCGCTCCCATTTCCACTCCGGAATCTCTATCTGCTGAAGCAACCCACCTGGTTGCTGGTGCTCATACTTCACCTGCTGGTAGTTGAGGCATCTAGACACATAACCAACTATATCTTTCTTCATCTGCCTCTACCAATAGTGCTGCCTCAAGTCATGATACTTCTTCGCGGCGCCCGGATGGATGGAATACCGTGAACTATGGGCCTCTGCTAAAATCAACTCTCGAAGCTCATCAACATTGGGCACACAAATCTGGCCCTGCATCATCAATACCCCGTCATCTCCGATGGTCACATCTCTGACATCTCCATGCTGAACCTTGTCCTTAAGGACAAGCAAATGAGGGTCTTCATACTGCTGCTCCCTGATACGATCAAATAAGGAAGATCGGGAAACCACACAAGCTAGAACCCGACCGGGCTCCAAAAGATCCAATCTCAGAAACTGGCTGGCTAAGGCCTGCACATCCATCGCCATAGGCCTCTCTAAAGTTGGTAAATATGCCAAACTCCCCAAACTCTCCGCCCGGCGACTCAAGGCATCCGCAACCACATTGGCCTTGCCTGGATGATACAGAATAGTAATATCATAATCCTTCAGCAACTCTAACCACCTCCTGTGATGCATATTTAGATCCTTTTGCTTGAACAAGTATTGCAAACTCCGATGTTCAGTATAGATCTCACAAGGCAAACCGTACAAATAATGATGCCAGACCTTCAAAGCATTAACAATAGCAGCTAGCTCAAGGTTATGGACAGGGTAATTCTTCTCATGTATCTTCAACTATCTGGACGCGTAGGCAATCACCCTACCGTCCTGCATCAACACCGCTCCGAGGCAAACTCTCGAGGCATCATAATAGATAGTATAAGACCCCGAACTAGTAGGCAACATCAAAATTGGGGATGTAGTCAAAGCTGTCTTGAGCTTCTGAAAGCTCGACTCACACTCCTATGTCCACTGAAATGGGGCACCCTACTGGGTCAATCTAGTCATAGGGGCAACAATCGATGAAAACCTCTCCACGAATCGACAGTAGTAGCCCTCCAAGCCAAGGAAACTATGAATCTCTGTAGCTAAGGACGGCTTGGGCTAACTATGTACGGCCTCTATCTTCCTTGGATCCACATGAATTCCCTTAATCGAAATCACGTGGCCTAAGAATGCCACAGAACTCAACCAAAACTCCATATAACTTCTTCTCTCTCAGGGTCTGAAGCACTGTCCTCAGGTATTGCTCATGATCTTCCCGACTCCGGATACAAGAATATCATCTATGAAAACAATGATGAACGAGTCGAGATATGGCCTGAACACACTGTGCATCAAATGCATAAAAGCTGATAGGGCATTGGTTAGCCTAAATGACATAACAAGGAACTCGTAATGGCCATACCGAGTCCTGAAAGCAGTCTTCAGGATATCTGGCTCCCTAATTTTCAACTGATGGTAACCTGAGCGCAAATCAATCTTAGAAAACACCTGTGCGCCCTGAAACTGGTCAAACAGATCATCAATACGAGGCAAAGGATAACAGTTCTTCACTGTAACCTTGTTCAACTGGCGATAATCAATACACATACACATAGAACCATCCTTCTTCTTCACTAACAAGATAGGAGCACCTCACGGTGAAACACTGGGTCGAATAAAACCCTTATCAAGCAATTCCTGCGACTGATCCTTCAACTCCTTCAACTCAGGAGGAGCCATACAATACGAAGGGATGGAAATTATAAGGCCCCATAAATTTTTGTGCTCAAAACCTAGTAGCTCGTAGTGCCAAGTTCCGAATATGTATTAGGAATGTGTAAAATTCTGCGGGGTCGCAAGCTCGCCGCGGTTCAGACCCTTTTTAATGATTTTGCACTTAAAAATCAAGAATCAAAATTTTCCATAAAATTGCCATTATGCGGTCCAGAATGCGGTTGCAGATCAGGTATGCGGACCGCATTTCTGCCGCAGAGTTAATCAGAGAGTTAGTCGAAATTGATGATGAAAATGCGGTCTATTATGCGATCGCATAATCAATATGCGGACCGCATAATCGTCACATAAATTCCTCAAGAATTTGTGAAGGTCAGTTCTGCGGTGTATTATGCGACCGCAGAACAGGAATGCAGATCGCATTCCCATCGCATACCCAAGCAGAAACGCTTAGAGTTTTGGGACACTTCTACGGTCCAATCTACGGACCGCATTTTGATTCTAACGATTGCAAAGTGCGACCGCAGATCCTGCTCGGGCTTTTAATTTTCTAAATTTTAAACCCGACCCCCTTTTTAATAAAACACCCCAACCCTTCATTTTTACACATTTTCTGAACAAAACTAGAGAGAATGAAGAGAGGGTTCTTGAGAGAGAAAGTCTCATCCTCATCAATTGATTTTCCAAAGTCATCCAAGCTTGGAAAAATTTCAACTACTTGTCTTCATCTCAGCTCTTGCAGGTAAAATCCCCAACCCTTTTTCATTGATTTTCAAATTTAAATAAAAAGGGGGCGGATTCTCATGAATTGATTCTTGAAAATGGAAGTTTAAATACACATGAATGTTCTTTAAAACCTAAAAGCTAGTAAGAGGAGTTGGGTAGAAGTAAAGGCTTGCAAAAGAGGGGTTGACAACCTAAATAAGTTTGAGTACTAAATGTGAACTTTGATTCTAAGATGTATGTGTTAACTTGTGAACTAGATTGACATTGCTAGGATATTAGGTGAATTTAAAGTTGAAGTTAAAAAGGGAATTCAACTCCAGGTATGTATGGCTAACTTTGACCTTTGTAAAATTGCCTTGTTTGGTGTACGAATGTTTGGTATGTGATATCTAGGTGCATTATTTGTGGAACTCGTGTGATTTGTATGATTGTGACTGTGTTATATGGTAAGAGCGGAGGAACAAATGACGGAAGGAAATCATAAATGATGTAACTAGAATAACTGTAGTAACAACATCTATGGCTTATTGTGGCAATCCTCGTTGCGGCGTAAAACGCATATGAATTGTTGAATATGATGGAAGTAGTGTTGATGGTTATGGAAATACTTGTAAGTTGTTGTAGTTATTTCTTAAGAAGTATTGTTGTTGATTTTTGTGAATTGTTGATTGTTGTTGTGTTGTTTGTGAATTGTAATTGTACGGTGGGATCGGGTTGCGTGCCACAACACAAAATGATAAGTTGTGGGTTGGGGTGATAAGGGTGGTCGAGGTAATAAGGGGGGAAAGTGATCGAAATCACTATTGAAATGAAAATATGAGAAAGTTGTGAATTCCTTGATATGAAAAATGTTGAAAGGGAAATGGAGAGATTGTAAACTGTTTGACTTGAATTTTTTCCTTCATGTGTATTGATTGTTGATTCCATTATTACTTGCTACTTGTGTATGGTTTGAGTTTGCTTAGGGCAAAGTTTGTTTATACATACCAGTACAATTCAAATGTACTGACGTCCTTTTTTGCCGGGGGCGCTACATTCGTGTTATGATTGTAGGTGGATCTATATCAAGTACCCCAGTTCACCGGCAGTAGCACTCCTTCATCTTCCATCAGCCATATTGGTGAGCCCCTTTCCTCTCAGTACCCTACGTGGCTCATGCCGCTTCTACTTCGGAGTATTATTTTGATTTTGTGTAAGGTATAGCCTGAGCCTTGTTACCGGCAAATACTGTACTATCCTGTTGTATCTTTAGAGGCTCCGTAGACAATAAATGTGGGTTGTGAACTTATGCAATCGTATGTCGGGTGATGTAGTTGTAAACTTTATTAAATAACCAGGTATGTTGTTCATGTTTTGAAAAGGTGATTTCAATTATAAAAGGATTAGTTCCTTGACTAATGAGTAATGAAAATACGGGGTATCACATGGGATAGGAAAGGCACCCAGGTGCGCTTGAGTGTCCGGTTATGTCCCTCAGTTTGGGGCCTGACAGAAATGGGCTGAGTGCCCGGCAACAGATCAATGCAAAAATCAATGTCTCTATCAGGTGGCATGCCCAGAAGATCAGTTGGAAACACATCGGGATAATCCCGTACCACTGGAACTGAATCAACAAAAGGGGTATCGGCACTGACATCTCTCACATAAGCTAAATACGCAGCACACCCTTTCTCAACCATACACTAAGCTTTAAGAAAAGAGATAACTCAGCTGGGAGTGTGATCTAAAGTACCACTCCACTCAATACGCGGAATACTTAGCATAGCCAGTGTCATAATCTTGGCGTGACAATCAAGAATAGCAAAATGGGGCGACAACCAGTCCATGCCCAAAATAATGTCAAAATCAACCATACTGAGTAACAATAAATCTGCTCTGGTATCAAAACCATGAATAGTAACCAAACATGACCGATAAACGCGGTCCATAACAAGAGAATTTCCTATAGGAGTAGAAACATAAACGGGGGCACTCAAAGAATCCCGAGGCACACCCAAATGCGGAGTAAAGTAAGAAGACGCATAAGAATAAGTAGAGCCCAGATCGAATAAAACCGATGCCTCTCTGTGACAAACCAATATAATACCTGTAATGACGGAGTCGAAGGAAATAGCCTCAATACGAGCAGGAATATCATAATATCTGGCCCGGCCCCTCTCTCGAGGGTGGCCTCTATCTCCCCGACCTCCGCCCCTAGCTGGTTGGGCAGGTGGGGTAGCAGCTAGAGCTGTGATTATAGCCTAAGAACTTTGCTGAGCGCGCTGTGGCTGAGAAGTCTGTGGGGCGCACTCCTCCCAAGTCTAGGGCAATACCTCACCATATGGCGGGTGTATCCACACTCAAAACAAGCTCTGGGAGGGCACGGTAGCTGTGACTGGCTCGAGCTAGATCTGCTGGACTGACCTTTGAAAGCACCCTGTGTAGGAGGCGTGTTAGAAACTGGAGGTGCATAGTAAGGCTCCTAAGGTATAGGCAGAGCTGGAGCACTGTTGGCTGTTGGAAGAGCTGAATGGATGGGGTGGCCCGCATAACCTCTGCCATAACGACCTGCTGATAGGGTACGGGCACCAGAGTAGTGACCCGACTCTCGAGACCTCTTGGCCTCCCTCTCCCCTCGCTCCCTAGCGAACATACCCTCAATCCTCCTAGCAATGCTCACTACCTGCTGATAAGGAATGTCCATCTCCAACTCTCGAGCCATGCTAGATCTGATAGGGTAGGATAAGACCCTCAATGAACCTGCGAACTCTCTCCTGAACTGTAGCAACCAAGGTCGGTGCATGCCTGGCCAATCTGGTATAGCGGATAGCATACTCCGAAACGGTCATAGCACCCTAGCATAAATGCTCAAACTCTGCGCACCATGCGTCCCTGAGACTCCAGGGGACAAAGTCTCTCATGAACATATCTAAGAAATGGGTCCAAGTCAGAGAAGCAGCCTCGACTGGACTGTTTATCTCATAAGTGCGCCACCAATCATAGGCGGCTCCCCGAAGCTAAAAAGCAGTAAAGGAAACCCCGCTGGACTCTACTATACCCATTGTGCAAAGAATACAGTGACACTCTTCTAGAAATCCCAAGGCATCATCTGATGCTTATCCACTGAATACTGGGGGATCATACTTCTTGAATCTCTCAAGTCTCCTCAGCTCATCCTCTGAAGTAGTTGACCCGTCCTCGGGCTGAACTGGCGCTGTAGGCGATGCGAGTATAATCTCGGGAGCCTGCTCAACCTACACTCACTGCTCAAGAGTGCGGATGGAGGGAGTATGTGCTCCTCCTCCGGCATGGGATGTGGCTGCAGCAAGGGGAAGCAACCATGCCTGAGCCAAGGTGGTGTACATACTCATCAACTGATCCAAAGTCTCCTAGAGAGCTGGAGTAGTAGTGGCAGTAGTGGGCGTGCCAGGTGTCTGGGCTCCAGCTGGATCTGCTGGTGGTGCCTCTGTGGCAGCTCGTGCAGGTGCTCTGGCTGCACCACGTGCGCGTCCTCGACCTTTACCTAGGCCCCAACCTCTGACGGCTGCAATAGGGGGCGCGAGTGCCTGATCATCCCGAGTAGCACGTGTCCTTACCATCTGTGAGAGAATAGAAGACATAAGTTTAGAGTTGAGGTCAAAAATACCGCATGAAAAGGAAATCAAATGAAATGAAGATTTTTCCTAAACAGTTACATAGCCTCTCGTAGATAAGTACAGACGTCTCCGCACCGATCAGCGAGACTCTAATAAACCGGCTTGTGTTCCGTGACTCCTATGAACCTAGAGCTATGATACCAACATGTCACGACCCCAGTTCACCCTACGTGAACATGTCATGATGGCACCTAGTTCCTACAACTAGGTAAGCCTAACAATATAGAACAACAACATAACTTGCAGAATAAATTATTTAAAAATGAACAATTAAAAGAAAACTATATAAGAGATGCCTCTCGGCATATATTACTCAATAATGTTAAAGTCTACAACATCACCCCAAAACTCAAAAACTCACGGGAATATAGGCTAGCCGAAAGTAAATACATAGCTCTAATCCCAGATTGTCTAAAACAAACAATACGAAAAGGGGAAAGCTAACTGCTAAAGCTAGAATAAGAAAGAGACTCCAGGTCTGCGGACGCGACAGATGTACCTCGAAATCTCTACTAGACCTCTCTGCCTCGAGGATGATACCCCTGGGCAGAGCTACCTGGATCTGCACATGAAAGACATGTGCAGAAAGGGCATAAGTACACCACAGCGATACTCAGTAAGTGCCAAGCCTAACCTCGGTTGGGTAGTGACGAGGAAGGTCAGGGCCCCACAGAGATAAACATAATATATGATAAGATAAGGAAAAACAGTATAGATAAAGTCTACAGAGAGAATCTGAACAGGATAAATAAGGGAAACAGTAATAGGAAACAGAAACAAAACAATATGAGGAATACTACTCACAACAGGAAATAATAGCCGGTGATCTCTTGGTATCCTAAGGATCTCTTGGTATCCTCAAAATATACACGAGGGATCTTTTGGTATCCCGAGGATCTCTTAGTATCCTCATCATATACACGAGGGATCTCTTGGTATCCCGAGGATCTCTTGGTATACTCAAAACTTACATTTACATGTGTCAGGGATCTCTTGGTATCCCGCACCTCAGTCCAGAACATAACAAGTACAGGGGGATCTCCCGGGTTGCCGTCCCGTAGTCCCAATTTAAATCACACCATAATAGCCCAAAACAATAGGATAAATGCTAAACTCAAAAAAAATAATAGAAAATCCTAGCCTAACATGCTTGACATAGTACAACTAGGACAGTTTAAGCATTTAAGCAAATAAGTCAAATAAACATGCTTCTCTAAACTAGCATATGATAACTCGCATTTCAAAATAAACAGATAAGCAAGAAAAACTCTATTTAAATACTCCAAGTAAAAACGGATTTCCAACAATTAGCTCAAGTGCGCACTCGTCACCCCACGTACAAGGCATTCCATCACCAAATATCATATCCCAAGGTGAAAGGTCCTCCACACAAAGTTATACAAGCCACTTACCTCGAACCGGTACAAAATCAACTAGAAACCACGCCTTTGCCACGAGTATCCGACTCCAAATGGCCCAAATCTATTTAATTCAATTACATATCGTAAATAACATCACAAACAACTGATTCTACTATTTAATTTAAAGCTAAGGCGTGAAATTAGGTAAAATGACCAAAATGCTCTTTAGGACAATGACTTGGAATCAAACAATTTTTACTTTTTTAGAACCCTCGTACTTTCACGAGTCTAAGCATATAAAAATCTCCCAAATCGGAGGTCAAACACCCACTCAAAACTCAAAAATTTAGTCTATGAAGTTTCTTCCAATTTTCCCAATTTTTGGTCCTCAATTTCGAATTTAAATGATGGATTTAACTACATAATGATGGAATATAACTAGAAGTGATTAGAGAAATGTTACCCAATGAACTCCTCTTCAAAACCCACTCAGAATTGCCCTCTCCCGAGCTCAAATTTAATTTTTCCAACTTTTGAAACTAAACCCTCGAATTTCATATTTCATAACAGTGATTTCCGCTTCTGCGGTCAAGGGACTACATCTGCGGTCCCGCTTCTGCGGACCAAGTGCCGCTTAAACAACTTTTTCCTTTTTGGCAGGTTTTGCTTCTGCGGTCTCATACCGCACCTGCAGATTCCGCTTCTGCGGAATATATACCGCTTCTGCGGTTTCCAGCTAATAGCCCAGAGCCGCATCTGCGATGAAAGTCTCGCAGGTGCGTAACCGCATCTGCGGTTGAACTTTCACACTTGCGAAAAAGCTGAGGAGCCCAATTTCCGCTCCTGCAATGGCCAGGCTGCTTCTGCGGCTCCGCACCTGCGGAACTCTAACCGCAGGTGTGGTTATGACAGGTACTAGCAGATTTCAGCAACTTTTCAACTTCAAAACCTTCCGTCAACCATCCGAAATCATCCCGAGACCCCAGGCTCTCAACCAACAGCACCAATAACACCTAATACCCTATTCAAACCTGTACCAATCCTTAAAACACCTTACACAACACCGGAAATCCGAATTAATCAATAATTTAAGCCTAAGAACTTCAAATTCCATCAAAACATATTTTCGATCAAAAACCTATCCAAAATACACCCAAATTATCTGAAATTTTGCACACACGTCCCAAATGACATGACAGAGCTACTGCAACTTCCGGAATTCCAATCCGACCCTCGTATCAAAAAGTCACTATTGGACCGGAAACCTCAAAAATTCAAACTTCGGCATTTCAAGCCTAAATGAGCTATGGACTTCTAAAATACATTCCGAACACGCTCGCAACCCCAAAATCACCTAACGGAGCTAACAGAACCATCAGATTTCCATTCCGAGGTCATCTTCACACTAATCCGACTATGGACTACTTTTCAACACTTAAGCTCTCATTTAGGGACTAAGTGTCCCAAAACTCTCTGAAACCCAACACCGAACGTCCCGGAAAACCAAAATAGCAAAAATAAACTTAGAAGAAGCATTTAATAGAGGATCGGGGCATTAATTCTTAAGACAACCAGCCAGGTCATCACAAATCGTTAGTAAAATTTTAACAATTCAAAAATAGAATTTTAAAATGAGGATACCTGACTGTGGGTACATTTTAGAAATAGTATCTCTTCATGTGAACGGAATTCCAATGTGAAGGTATATCTTGCCTTTATCTTCATCTTGCATCTCGTGTAGTACTCTTAGTTAGATAATGTTCACATAACTACCTGGATCAATCAAAACTCGTTTCACATTAGTATCATGTACAAGTAGAGATATTATCAGTGCATTGTTATGTGGAGTTAACATCGCATTCGTATCTGTATCATCAAATGTAATACTTTCTTCCTCCAAAACATGTCGAACCCACTTCCCGTGGGTAATTGTGAATTTTGAAACTTTATTGGCTGTTGTGTATGTCACACCATTAATTTCTTCACCTTCACTTATAACATTAACGGTCCTTTTGGGAGAAGGAGGTTTAGGGGGCTCCTACCTATTCTTCATGTATGCTTGCTTACCTTTATCACTGACTAATTTGGTGAGACACCCTTGCTTCAATATATGATCAACTTCACCTTGTAGCAATCTATAATCTGCCATTTTATGACCATGATCGTTGTGAAATTCGCATCGGTGATTAGGATTGCTCCTGTTTGGATTTGATCTCATGTCTTTTGGCCACCGAACCTTATCACCCATGTTTCTTAAAACAACTACAAGCTCAGAAGTACTTACATTAAAATTATAACCACCAAATCTTGCCTTCAAGTTTCTATCATTATCTCGCATCTCTCACGTGTTTTGATCATTCCCAAACCTTGATAATAAAACCGACTCTCTATTCCTCGATATATGATCGTACCTTGAATTGTCCTGTTTTTTATTGTGAATCCTTTCCCGCTGCAATTTGAACCTATGTGCTATTTAAACTTTTAACCGCTTTATTTTATTATTTTTTAAGGAATATTGCAACGCTATTAAAACCCGTCTTGAACCACGTCACATAAATGCACCCGTAGCCCTTAACACATTTTATCTAACATTGAGAATTCGATTTGGGTCACATAAATATGTACTCGAGTTTAGGAAAGTAGATTATTAAACAACGTGCCCAAAAGCAACTACGCATTGTTGAACTTTTGCGAGGGCCATGGAAATTTCACTAAATGGCACGCCTCGAATTTTAAGGATTAAATCAACAATAATTAAATGAGGGCCACGCAATTGGGATTTATTTGGTACGACACACCTCAATTTATTCTAACTCAAAAGGTTTCTAAATTAACTCACGAGGGCCATAAATTATAACTTGTCTAGTATGGCTCACCTTAATTCATTTTAAGACAACCTAGTTAATTAAAAAGGCGTGAAGGGACCTTAATTAATCGATTGGAACTACATGGAAATTAGCATAAGAGACGTATTTGGAAACCTCAACTCTTACACAAAGCTTAAATAAATGAAAATTGTGTTTGATGAAGTGAAACGAAAAACAAATGGTAAAATAATATATTTATACACACATGCATGTTTGGGCTCAAGTGAGCCCAAATTTGGCAGAAGCTCCAGCATCCTTGACAAGGTGTTTACAACTGAAGTGAGTCTGTTAACACTTGGGCCATCACTAAACCCAAAGTCCAAAACTAGACAATGATAATCGACCATTTAGAATGCAAACACAATCAGAAAAATATGAAACGTGTTACTGGACTAACATTTTTGCTCTGTCATTTTAAAACTAATTAATTCCTCAATGGTTTAGCCAAGTATTCTGAGATTCGATTGTGTTCTACAGGCCATTTGAAATAAGCCAAGGCCTGTTCTTGCATTTTTAAACAACCTGAGCCTTTTTTTTTTGCTAACACAATTTTATGTATAATACACTTTAAGAGAAAACATTCGACCATCCTAACTTTATAAACATTGCATCATCCACGACCCTCAATACTATTAACAACAACAAGCAAAATTACATAGTAGAAAACACCTCATGCAATCTGTACTACGAGTTTAGTATGTGGAATCTAGGCTATATGACTCAACCAAACCAAACTTTCCCAATTCATGGAAGTCCTAAGTTATATACAACAATAGAACCTTATATTGTTCAGGATATCCTCAATTGATCAGTATAACACATCAAATCTAAAAGACAAAATTAAAATAATACTACTGAATCAGAACAAACTAAAATTATGCTTTAAGACTGCTTTTCATTTTATTTCATCCTGCAAATCCACTTCACAAACCATTGAATTTTAAAAGCATGTACCTGAAACTTAGAACAGGAAAAGAAAGGTGGAGGATCAGCAGAGTAACAACAGAAATAAACACTAGCAAAAGCACAACCCAAATTCAGTGATGAAATAGTAGTTTCAACTCAAGAGCAGTCAATGGGACAGTAGAGTAGTAACAGATGCAAAACAACTCCAAATCACAGGCTCAAACTATTTTTCAATCAAAAATATAGCCAAGGAAATCTTTTAAATAGTCTGGCTAACAAAAGGAAATCAGAAATCCAACTGGCAGACTTTGGATAGCATTTCAATTATGAAAACAGGAATTTCAGAACTTAGTACTATCCTTCTCAGTTTTTCTCAAATTTGATCTCTTAAGCTCTTAAATTTCTCTATCTCTCAGTATTTTTCAGAATCTTCTTGTATCTATTCTCCCCTCTCTCAGACTATCAGCGTTGTCCTCTTAAATAGGCAATGGGAATGCCCTTTGATTCACAAGACGGCCTTTCAACATTAAAAAATTGATTCCACTCAACCCCTATTGAATTAAATTTTCCATTAGTGAAATCTAAACTCTACCACTATAGAAGCTTCTCAATTAGGTGACTACTTTAAGCTTATACCAATCAATTCTTATCAACATAATTAAAAAAGAAGCTGCCCAAGTTATCAGATTAATGCCAATTAAATTGACTAAATTATGACTCTGGAAATTTAAACATATAGAAAACACGGCTAAGGAACAAAGAACCTATTTACAAAGCGAATAAAACAACAGAACAAATATGTTCAAATTTCAACTAAATTCAACCATAGAAAATAAATGAAATGGGGATAGATGAACAATCAGAATAAAATTTTACAAAATAAACAAAGAAAATGGTAAAGAACTCACCTGCCAGGTTCAATCTTGAAATTGATATTCTGAATCAGCCCAAAATAATACCAAACATTTGTTCTTGGTGGAGAACAAATGATTGTTATTATTTTGTGCTGAAGCAGGCTTGATCAAGCCAACAAATCCAACAAAACGAACATTTCATGTATTGGTTAAAATTCAGTGTTCTAGGGCTCAAACTCAGATCGATATTCGAGAAGTTCAAGGATGTTTCGAGGGAAAATACTTAGAGATTATGGAAGAGGGAAAGGAGAGGATCCTAAGGTGTTAATTTGGGTCCTGTTGGGTAAACTAAGGTTTGGGGTCCGATTTCGATTGAAGATTCGAAGGATTCGGCTATTATTCGAAGGGAATGGTTTGAGGGGTTGGGATGGGGAGGTGAAGGAGAAGCGGTGGTGTAATTTTGGGGTTGGTTGGTGGTTGCCCGCCGCCGTGGGCGATTTTCTACGGCGGGCGGGCGGTGGTGTTAGGCGGCGAGACACAGGGGTGTCTCTAAGGTTAGAGAGATGGAGGGTTTGGTTTGGGGTAGGGGTAAGGGTTTTTGGGTAAATAAATGGGGGATTGATCACGAGTCGTTGGATTGAATGTAATCAACGGCTCCAATCAAAAGGGTTCGAAACGGCATCGTTTAGGTTAGGGTGGAACTGGATCGGGTAGGGGAGATGGGTCAGGGCTAGTTTTGGGTGGAATTGGGCTGGGTTGACCGGGTTTGGAGTGGGTTTGGATGGATTTTTGTTTGGGCTTGGTCTTTGTTTTAATTAAAATGGCCCAAGACCTTATTTTCTTTTCTCCTATTCCCCTTTTTCTCCAAATTAAAATAAATCCTAAATTTAACTAATAAAACTCAAATTAACTTGAAAAATACTAATTATCACACATAATTAAATACCAAATAAAAAGAAAAATCACAAAATTTAACATTAAACACTAAACATGCAAAATACGTTATTTTTTGTGAATTTTTTCATTTTCGTAAAACAATAATTTACTAAATTAACTACTAAAAATGTAAAATCAAATCCTAAGTGAAGATGTTATATTTTTGTATTTTTTAATACATTAATAAAATTAAACATGCACAAAAATATGCAAACAATCAAGAAAATAGAACAGTAATACCTAGAATAACACATAATTAAAGAAAAGATCTAATTTTGGGAATTCTTTTGGAATAATTCATGTGAGGCAAAAATCACGTGCTCACAGCTGCCTCTCTTTGCCCGTAAACACGAAGAGTTTTCGTGCAAAGGCAAAGTGAGCGGATACGAGCGATTTTTGCCCGTTTGAATACTCCGTGGGAAGCATTTTTTTGAAGATTTGACCGAACCTCTGCTTCAAAGGTTTCCTACATATCATTGGCTATAAAGGATCAGGTCAATGTAGTTCAGGAAGTTTTGGTAGCTGGGACTACCATGAAGCTGTGGTTTCACTGTTGCTGTTGCTGCTACTGCTGCTGCTGCTACTGCTTACGGACCTCCTTTTTACACCATGACAAAAATAAAGAAGCTAGACTAAGCTATGATCTATGAATTACAAAGATTTATTTTCAAACTTGATCTTGCGTCAGTTGCCTTGTTGACTTGTATTCTATTCTGAGGTGTTCTCCCATTTTCTCCAGGTGGGCTCCTGATTACCAACTTTTGATTTGCTTTGTTCTCCAGGTGGGCTCCTGGGCTCCTGATTACCAACTTTTGATTAGCTTTGTTCTCCAGGTGGGCTCCTGATTACCTATACTTGATTTGCTTCCCTTTACGAAATTAGTATTGTCCTTCCCTGTTCTTCAGATAGGCATCTGACTTCCAAAACTTGAATTGTATTCCCTTGCTCTCCAGGTGGACGCCTCACTTCAAAACTTCAACTATATTTCCAAAATTTCAACTGTATTCCCTTGCTCTCCAGGTGGGCGCCTGACTTCAAAACTTTAACTGTATTTCCAAAACTTCAACGGTATTCCCTTGCTCTCCAGGTGGGCTCCTGACTTCAAAACTTAAACGGTATTCCTAAACTTGAATTGTATTCCCTTGCTCTCCAGGTGGGCGTCTGACTTCAAAACTTTAACGGTATTCCCTTGCTCTCCAGGTGGACGCCTGACTTCAAAACTTCAACGGTATTACTAAACTTGAACTGTATTCCCTTGCTCTCCAGGTGGGCGCCTGACTTCAAAACTTCAATTGTATTTCCTAAACATGAATTGTATTCCCTTGCTCTCCAGGTGGGCGCCTGACTTCAAAACTTCAACGGTATTCCCTTGATCTCCAGTTGGGCGCCTGACTTCAGAACTTCAATGGTATCCCAAAACTTGAACTGTATTCCCTTGCTCTCCAGGTGGGCGCCTGATTTCAAAACTTCAACTGTATTCCCTTTCTTTCTAGGTGGGCACCTGACTTCAACAAAATAGACAAAAACAAAAGGAAATTTTCTGCCCCAGTTTGATAGCTGAGTGTATCTGTGAGTGTTACCTGAATCATGTAACTAAATATCTTTAACAATTTAAAAGCTAGATCCCATTATCCAGGAGGGTCCTGAAAACTTCTCCTTCAAAACTATCTCAAACATGCAAACTCTGACTTATATTCCTTCTGGGGTAAGACTTATGCTGGATCTTGATTGTATTTAACTAAGTCCCATTTTCCAGGATGGTCCCGAGAATTTATGTGATCAAACCTGTTTGGTACTTTCTCTTTCCTCGCAGAAAATTTCTCCGCCATCAACAACATTTCCTGCCCCTGTTTCAAATCAAAGAAAAATTTGGTCAGTTTAGAGTGTGATGATTGGCTGTGATACTCTTGCTGGGGATGGTTTTCCCCTTTCTCCTTTCCATGTTCTATTTTGTCCGACTGCCTTGATCTTGGTCAAGAATTTCCGACCTTCTGATTACTCCTTAGCTACAAAATTCCCGACTATTTTTTCACTTCTAACATCCTTATCTGTCCCCGCATACTTATCCTGAAATCTTTAAACCATTTCACCAATTGAACTTTTCATGATGCCTTTCAGTCCCATCACACCATCTCCAGCATGTTCTAGCCGCATTCCGCTTTGCACCATATTGGAAACTGGTAGTAAACTCTGAAAATCCTTCTTATTTGTTAAAAATAAACTATTATTGAAAAAGACTTAGCCAAAAGAAAGGAAATGTGATGATTTCAAAAGATAGAAAATTAAAAAAAAATCGTCCTTTAGAAGACCGTTTGTGAAAAGAAAAGGATTTCTCTGAATGGGATAACCGATCCCAATGATCATGTTGTGCATTTCGGATTACTCAACCCAGTCTATTAAATCAATCAATTTTCCAATTATCTTGCTTTGCGCCTCAAGGTTTCCACAACCCAATTCTTCGCTAAATCATTAGCCTTGTTCAACTTGCAATGCCCTGAAGGATTTTTATCGTCATATTTATCTCATTTGTTCCTTCCTTAATTCCTTGTCACCTTATGGTGCCCGTGAAGGTTTTCACCAATAAGACTCTCTCATTTTTGGGTTTCTCTCAGCTTTCGTCGCCTTACAGTGCCCTTGAAGGTTTTCACCGATAAGACTCTCTCATTTTTCATTTTCCTTGCTTAAACCGGAGTGTTTCCCTTGACTTGCTTGACTTGGCATCTCTCAAAGACTGATCGGGAGGTCTTTCTTTGGACATCAATGTGGGTTCTTGGGTATGGTTAAAAAGAAAAGGGTATCAAAAAGGCTCAAAACAATTTTGATGGGTTAAAATTACAACTTTTGGAATCAGATTTCTTTCATAATCACAACTTTAGTCCCAGTTTCTTGCTTGGGAATCTTTTCAATTTTTGTTTCACTATGACCGTGCCGTGAGGCTGCCTACGTATCCTTTACAGGAATCAGGTCAAACGTAGTTCGCCTGAATTTCCTTGTTGTTATAGTTATTCTTTTCACTTATTATTACTATTTTTTCCTTTTCTATTTTTTTTTCTCTCTCTTTTTTTTCTTTTTCTTTTCGTTATTGATTCCAAAAGAGGGGTATGAAATAAAATAAATAAGGCTCAAAAGGGTAAATAAAGGGTAAAGTGTTTAGATAGCAGAACAAATTGCCTTCGTCATTCCAGCCTTCGAAATAATGCCAAGTACAAACAATCAACAATTATATCAAAGAAATCATACATAATATCTCTTGACTGCATCGGAATTGATAGCCATATCTATGCATTTTCCTTCGATATCCGTTAAACATAAAGCACCATTGGACAATACTCTGGTCACGATGAACGGTCCTTTCCAATTTGGGGCGAACTTGCCCTTTACTTCAGCTTGATGTGGAAGGATACGTTTCAGCACTTGCTGTCCCACTTCAAACTTCCGGGGACGTACTTTCTTGTTGTATGCTCTTGCCATTCTTTTCTGATACAACTGGCCATGACATACTACTGCCAACCTTTTTTCATCAATCAAGCTCAACTGCTCCAAATGGGTTTTGACCCACTAGTCATCATCAATCTCAGCCTCAACGATAATTCGAAGGGACGGGATTTCAACTTCCGTAGGTATTACTGCTTCAGTGCCATATACCAACAAATAAGGAGTTGCACCTACTGAAGTACGAACAGTAGAGCGATAACCCAACAGTGCAAATAGTAACTTTTCATGCCATTGCATGGAACCTTCTACCATTTTCCGTAGTATCTTCTTTATGTTTTTGTTGGCTACCTCGACTTCTCCATTCGCCTTGGGATGATATGGGGTGGAATTACGATGCATAATCTTGAACTGTTGACATATTTCCTTTATCAAATTGCTGTTAAGATTAGCACCATTATCTGTGATGATTACCTTTGGTATCCCAAATCAACATATGATATTAGAATGAACAAAATCAACCACTGTCTTCTTGGTTACAGACTTGAAAGTTTTAGCCTTAACCCATTTGGTAAAATAATCAATGGCCACCAGAATGAACCTATGTCTGTTGGATGCTGCTGGATCAATGGGTCCAATAGCATCCATGCCCCAAGCAACTAAGGGCCATGGTGCTGACATTGTGTGCAATTCTGATGGAGGAGAATGAATCAAATCGCCGTGTATCTGGCATTGATGACGTTTGCGCACAAAGCTAATACAATCTCTCTCCATAGTGAGCCAATAATACCCTGCTCTGAGAATCTTCTTTGCCAACACATATCCGCTCATATGCGGTCCGCATACTCCTGAATGTACTTCTGTCATGAAAGTCGTGGCTTGTCTAGCATATATGCATCTTAGTAATCCAAGGTCTGGTGTTATTTTGTACAAAACTCCTCCACTGAAGAAAAATCCACTTGCCAGCCGTCGAATTGTTCTCTTTTGATCTCTCGTGGCTTGCACCAGGTATATTCCCATTCTGATGTATTCCTTGATATCATGAAACCATGGTTCGCCATCAAGTTCTTCTTCCACCACGTTACAGTAAGCATGCTAATCGCGGACTTGAATATGCAAAGGATCAACATAAGCTTTATCTGGATGGTGTAACATTGCTTGGAATATGCTTGAACTCCACTGATCGAAACTGCTGACAAAGATCATGCAAACATTGCCATTACGGTATGAGCTTCAAATCTCGCATTTACCATTCTCCTTGAATTTGATGCACCAGAAGGTCCGAGTCTCCCAAGACCAAGACTTCCTGGACATCCATGTTTATAGCTAACCTTAAACCCAAAAAGCATGCCTCGTACTCAGCCATATTGTTAGTACAATAGAAACAAAGCTGAGGCGTAACAGGATAGTGATGCCTTGTTTCGGAAATAAGCACATCCCCTATTCTAATTCCTTTCATGTTTGCAGCCCCATCAAAGAAAAGTTTCCAACCTGGTTTTTCATTTAGTTCCAGCTTATCAATATGCATCACCTCTTCATCAGGAAATTAAGTCCTCAATGGCTCGTATTCTTCATCGACCGGGTTCTCGGCCAAGTGATCTGCCAATGCTTAGGCTTTCATTGCAGCCCTCGTCACATAGACGATGTCAAATTTCGTGAGTAAAATCTGCCATGTTGCAAGTCTCCATGTGGGCATAGGCTTTTGAAAGATATACTTCAACGGATCCAAGCGTGAAATGAGGTAAGTAGTGTAGGATGACAAATAATGTTTCAACTTCTATGCTACCCAAGTTAGGGCGTAATGTCCTCTCAAGGTGAGTGTACTTAACCTCGTAAGTTGTGAACTTCTTGCTAAGATAGTAGATGGCTTGTTCCTTCCTGCTGGTGATATCGTGCTAACCAAGTACACAGCCAAATAAATTTTCCAGGACTGTCAAGTAAAGAATCAAAGGTCTCCCTGGTTCAGGGGTTCAGGTGGGACCAACACAGATGGGTTTGACAAGTACCCCTTTATCTTATCAAATGCTTCTTGACACTTCTCAATCCACCCTACTGCAGCATCCTTCTTCAACAACTTGAAAATAGGTTCACAAGTTGTTGTGAGCTGAGCAATAAACCTGCTGATGTAGTTCAACCTCCCTAACAGACTCATCACTTCAGTCTTGTTCTTCGGGGGTGGCAACTCTTGGATGGCTTTGATCTTTGATGGGTCCAACTTAATGCCTTGCCGACTGACTATGAATCCTAATAGTTTTCCGGATGGAACGCCAAATGCGCACTTGGCAGGGTTAAGCTTGAGGTTGTACCTGCGAAGCCTTTGGAAAAACTTCCTTAAATCTCCGACGTGGTGGGCCTGTTGCTTTGACTTTATAATCACATCATTCACGTACACCTCAATTTCCTTGTGTATTATATCATGAAACACAGTACTCATTGCCTTCATGTAAGTTTCCCCAGCGTTCTTCAAACCAAATGGCATTACCTGGTAGCAATAAGTTTCCCATGGCGTGATGAATGTTGTCTTTTCTGCATCTTTTTCATCCATCAGAATCTGATGATATCCGGCATATCAATCCATAAAAGATCCAATCTCATGCTTTGCACAATTGTCAATCAAGATGTGAATATTAGGTAGTGGGAAGTTATCTTTTGGGCTTGCTTTGTTGAGATTGCGATAGTCAAAGCATACTCTAATTGTTTCGTCCTTCTTCGGCACTCGCACAACATTAGCCAACCAATCAGGATATCGAGTGACCCGAATAACCTTTGCATCCAACTGCTTGGTTATTTCTTCCTTAATCTTTACACTCATATCATTTTTGAATTTTCTTAATTTTTGCTTGACGGGAGGGAATGCCGGGTCAGTGGGCAATTAATGAACCACTAAATCAGTGCTTAAACCCGGCATGTCGTCATATGACCATGCAAAAATGTCTTTGAATCCAATAAGTTCTTTAATTAATTCTTCCCTGATATTTGGTTCGAGATGGATGCTTATTTTAGTCTCTCTGGTATTATCTGCATCCCCTAGATTGATGGCTTCTCTATCACTTAAGTTGGGTTTGGGTTTTTCTTCGAAGTGACTTAGTTTCTTACTAATCTCTTCGAAGGCTTCATCCTCATCATATTCCGACTCGTCATCATAATCTACTTCTTACAATATTATTCCGGAGTCAGATTGATTTTTTTAGACTAGACTGAGGATTCCTCATCCATGTCATGTCATTAGAACCAGTGAAAAAAGAACTGTACAGAAAAGAAAAGAAGAAAAAAATAGAAATATCAGGAATGATGAAGAAGAGAAATTCCATTTTATTGGAAGATACAAGATAACAAGGTTTTCAAACTTAGACAGTCTGAAAAATAAAATCTAGATTACAACCCTGGAATAATCCAGACAAACTTGAAGGAAAATCAGAGCGAACTACCAAGACTCCTTCCGAGAGGGGAGAGGAGTAGCCTTCCAATTATTGAGCTTTATTTCTGGCCCCACGAATTGCACTTCCACATTACTGGGACCTTCTCCACTTTCTACCATGTTTACACCATTGAACAAATTCTCAAACTTATCTATCAACTCTCTATCAAGATTGATCATAGGACTGGGAATTGTTATTGTTAGGCGTCTTCTGGTACCGGGTTTGACAAATGATCAAGAGAGATGTGGGACCGGCTTCGGAAGGACCCATGCCCTCTATTTCAACTTCCTAGCTCTTTTTATATCTACATCTATAGGATTGAATCCCAGACCGAATGTTCCCAAGTTTTCAGGGAGGGACACTGGCTGTATGATGCCTTGCAGAGATGAACCCAAACCTTTCCCAGGCACAAAACCATTCCTCAACATTTCATAGGCTACCATGACGGATGCGGAGGTTATCTTTGTATTCGGAATGTATTTCCCATCCGGAATTTTCTCAACCAACATTGTGTCAAAAACCTGGTAGACCCATGGCCCCTTGTCATCTTCTACTTTGATGAACGGTACAACGGCGTCACTCTGGGTACGCAGATTATCCTCACCATGCACCATAATTTCTTATCGGTCCCATTTAAATTTAACCATTTGATGTAGGGTAGATGGTACTGCCTTGGCGGCATGAATCCAGGGTCGCACAAACAAAAGGTTGTAAGAGAATGCCACATCCAACACTTGGAATTCCATAGTAAATTCCATAAGTCCTATCGTCAGCTCCAGCACTATGTCCCCGACCGAATCTTTGCCTCCACCGTCGAACCCCCGAACGCAAATACTGTTCTTGTGAATTCTATCATTATCCATTTTCAATTTGCTCAATGTGGAGAGAGGTAAAATGTTTGCACTAGACCTATTGTCGATCAAAACTCGAGTAACCACAGATTCTTCGCACTTCACCGTAAGATAAATGGCCCTATTATGCTCGGTACCCTCTTCGGGCAACTCATCATCGGCAAAAGTAACTTTGTTCACCTCAAATATTTTATTTGCTATCTTTTCCAAGTGGTTTACTGAGATTTTGTCAGGAACATGGGCCTCGTTCAAGATTTTCATTAACGCCCGACGATGCTCATCTGAATGGATCTGAGCTGGCGTCTTCCTTAGCTGCTCTATAATAGAATAATCTTGCATTTTCATCTTCTTCAGGAATTTCTCTACTTCCTCTTCAGTCATGGCTTTCTTCACTGACGCTAAATTATCTTTAGCTTTCTCAGTTCTTCGAGAGCAAAACACCTTCCCGAGCGAGTTAATCCTTGGGCTTCACAAACTTCCTCCTTGACTTCCTTTCCTTTATAAGTTACTGTCACCCGTTCATAATTCCATGGAATTGCTTTGCTGTCAACTATCGATAACTGGATTACCGGCTTGATAATGATGGGATCTGCGTGAGCACCTTCCACAATTACAATGGGTCTGCTTGCCACTCCTAGCACAACTACCTTTATCCTTTCTGGCTTTGTTGTAACTTCATTTGAATTCCCCTTCTCAACTTCCACTGATGGTTCAACACTTTTCTTGCTCAATGTGAGCACTAACTCTCCACCTGGCTGCTCAACTGACTTGGTTCCACTGGACTAAATCATCATGACGGTCTGTGATGGCTTCTTAAGCTCTCCCTCTTTATGCACTATCTCGATCATGTTTGTTTCTTGATAAGCCGGCATTGGATTCTGATTGATGTTGGGTGCTTCGGGAGCCTAAACTTCAATTCGGTTGGTGTCAATAAGCTCCTGGATAGCACTTTTTAAATGCCAGCATTTCTCTATTTCATGACATGGAGTACCAGAACAATACTCACAGCTTACGGAATAGTCCAGATTTTTTGGGGGAGGATTTGGCAATTTGGACTGTATCGGCCTTAGCATATCCAATTGTCTTAGCTTGTGGAACAGACTAGTATATGATTCTCCCAACGGCGTAAAGGTTTTCTTTTTCTGCAACCTTCCATCCTTGAATGCTTGATTAGGCCGGAAACCTAGTCTAGGAGGGTTTCGGTAAGCTCTTGGGGGTGGATAAGCATTTTGAGGAACAAGAGCACGCCATTGCGCATGGACAGGAGGTTGGATGTATGCTTGTGCATGGTGGACAGAAAGGTGAGATGTTGGTGAGGAATTGTAGTGTTGAGATGGACTAGTGTGAGGGTAAGCTTGGTGGGGTCGATGTTGATCGTAATGGTAAGATGATCCTCTTGGTCCGAACCAAGTTCCTGTATCGGCCATTGCCACGTCCTCTCTCTTCTTTTTCCCGATTCCTCTCGTGTCGCCTTGAATAGCCTGGGTGGTCGCCTTTATAACCGAATAACTCATGATCTTGTTCGACTTGAGGCCTTCCTCTACCATTCCTCCCATTTTCACCACCTCGTTGAAAGATTTTCCTACAGTCGAGACCAGATGTCCATAATATGTTGGTTTTAAAGCCTGTAGAAAATAATCTACCATCTCGCTTTCCTTCATTGGGGGGTTTACTCTTGCCTCTTGCTCCCTCCAATGGAAACCATATTCCCTGAAGCTTTCGCTGTGCTTTTTCTCCAACTTCGTCAATGATAGTCAGTCCGGAATGATCTCAAGATTCTATTGGAAGTGACCGGCAAATGCTTGCACCAAATTGTCCCAGGTATACCTTCTTCCATGATCTTGCCGTGTGTACCATTCCAATGCTGATCCACTCAAACTCTGACTGAAGTAAGCCATTAACAACTCATCTTTTCCTCCTGCTCCCCTCATCTTGCTGCAAAACCCTCTTAGTGTGCCACTGGGTCACCGTGCCCATTGTACAAGTCAAACTTGGGTATCTTGAATCCCACTGGTAATTGCATGTTTCGAAATAAACACAAGTCCTTATAGGCTACACTCACCTGACCTCCTAATCCTCACATATATCTTAAGGACTGCTCTAGGCTTTTCACTTTTCTGAACATCTCCTCATGTTCAAGATTTTTGGATGGTTTCTCCGTTCCTATCGGGAGGTCAAAATGTGGAGTATAAGAGTAGGGTTCAGGAGCTTTGAAAGTGGGCTCCGAGGGGTAATATTGGTTGTTCTGGGCCTGGAACATATGCTCGCTAGAGGATGTGTGAAGTGCAGCTGACGGAGATGCCAAAAAAACCGATGTGATTGGAGGAGGAGGGTATGAAACTGGTTTTGGTGGTGGAGCTTGTGGTGTATGAGAAGTGGTTCCCTGGTAGTGTTGGTAGATGGGAAAACTTGGGGATGAATCAGAAACAGGATGTTCCGAAGACTGATCCGGTGTTGGGATGAATGTAGGATTAACAGGATAAGCTGGCGGTGGTTGCCCCTTGGTCCAGGCCTGATACATCTCGGCCATCTATTGTTTCATTTTATACATTTCTTCTTTCATTGTATTCACATCCAATTATTCTACCTCGGCGCTTGTCTCTCTATCTGGATTAGACATGATTATTTCTCCTTCGGATCTGGTTTGGTATGAGTGGGTTGCCAGTATGCTAAGTAACTAATAACTGCTTGAATTCTGTATACCAAAAGCAAACTTGTTAGTCATTAGCGTTTAACAGATATGCAATCGCACATTGGGATGCAATGCACCTAAGCAATTTAACCAGTTCTATCATGTATTTGCTTGGTTGCTTGCATCATCCCGGCTTTTCCTCATATCTTTCTTTATTTGATTCTCTCTTTTTATTGACACTCAATACCTTCCTTTGTTTGATCCTTTTTTATTTTTTTCTTTTAGTCATGGTCAAATCTTATGGAGATTGACTACGTATCATGTCCTTGCATAAATCAGACTGAGCGTAGTTTTGGCTGATATAAATGAAAAATAAATTTGGGATTTATAATTTTCATAAAAACAAATACTTTGATTACAATACAGACAGACTCAGAAGAAATTAACAGACTCTGAAAAGACGAAAATGCTTACTCAAAAAGACTAAACGACAAACTTACAAACTTTAATAAAAAAAGTACAGACTCAAGAAAAAATCATGAATACATTAATGCCTCAAAAATTCCTGGGGCCCACGGGGCATCATTCGGCCTCGCCGCTAGCCTATGTGCAAGATCCCCTTGGAGCCTTTCCAAATCGCTCATGATTTGTTAGATAAATGTCATCACCACTGCAAAGAAAGTAGTGCAGGTCATGTCTTCACATGCTTGGTATTTCACAACAATATAATTAGCAATAGCTATGACCCTTTATCTGATCCTACCCTTCTCCTGAAGCAGACGCCCGACCTGTTGATTACGGGCTTCTAATACTTGGGAGTCATGAAAGTGTTGTTTTTGCAACTGTCGTATTTCCTCCTCCATCTAATCCATCAGATCATAATAGCACTCATTATCAGCTTTGAAATCTCTAGCCTGCTTGACTGCCTCATTCTCAAGAGTGGCTATTTTTCTTCTTAACGTTTCCTTCATAGTCCCTCTTCCTCTGTTGCATAAACCGTGCCCGCTCTCATGCCCCTTTTGTCCCTCTTGCCCGGATTTTTGATAGAGTAGCTTCAGATTTTTCCAGGTCTTCTTGACATTCGAGGGCTTTCTTTTTCAGTTTGCTTATGAGTCTTTTATCAGCCCGAATTCTTTCTGGGTTTCTGGCATCTATTTTCATCTTCTGGATCTGAGCTTTGATGGCTTCATTCTCCTGAGCTAGTCTTTTCCTTTCTCCCTTATCCGCAGCTGCCTGGATACTGTTGTCAAACTTGAGGTCCTGGACTTGCTTTTCCAACTCTCCTATTTTGGCCCTGTATTTGTTCTCCTTGGCTAACCAAGCCCACTGTTCTTGTGATGACTCGACAAAATCCTAAAGGTGGGGTCTTTTGGCTGGCCTTCCAAATGCAATTTCCCTTCGGTACCAAGCATAGTACCCTGGTGAAACTTCTCCTTTGGATCGATCTCGTGCATTGGTATTTGCCACCAAGTATTGAGACTTGCTCCAAATCTGGCGGACTGATGCTTCAGGAAACTGGCCATCAGGACCAATCTCGACTACTTGGGCACTGAGATCTTCATCTCTTGGCACTATTTGGCATCTCCCAAGTTGTCTCAAAACCCGATACGTGGCATACGACTAGATGCTTCTGAGACCCATCAAGAGGAAGTGAGGCCCGGTAGCTAGCATATATATGATCTCACCCACAGGCAACCATCCAAACGTCCACTCTATTTGGCTAGTAGTGACGGAACGGAGGTGTGATATCCATCTTGTGACCCCTTTTGGCAAGCTGATCCCATCAATCCTTGTATAAAATTCCTCTATGCAGGTTTTCTCTATTGACCCATAACTCATAAATTGAGGACGATGGCATAGGTGTTCAATCATCCACATTTGTAGCAACAAGTTGCACCCCTCAAAAAAGTCTCCTTCGGCTTTGCAGGTTGTGAGAGCGCGGAAGATTTCAGCAATATCATGGGTGCAAGGGTGCTTTTGGCCTGGGTAAGTAAAGTGCTGACAACCCCAGCTATTTTTATGTCGATGTTTCCATCTTTCCTAGGGAACACACCAGTAACCCCATGAACACCACCATAAAAGCAAAACACCTATGTTCTTCCCATTGAAGGCAGTTCTCTTTGCTACATATTTTATTTTTTGGATTGTTGAACCCTTCTACGTGGCCATATCTCTGGTATATAAATTGTGGACTACAAAAACCAGCTGCCAAATCTGGGTTATGGACTCCCTACTTATCTTCAATGAGTCTAAGAATCTGTGCACGACGACCGCTCTTGGAACAATTAAGTACTGGTGCCTCAGAGGAAGTTTAGGACCCCCAATATATCCGGCTATTTCTTCCAAGGTTGGGGTGAGTTCGAAATCTGAGAAATGGAATACGTAGTGGGCCGGTTCCCAAAAAATGTCACCAACGCCTTTACGATGTCTCCCATAGGATTAATCTTTAACAAGCCAGTGAGGCCTCCCAAGTGTAGATTGACCTTATCTTGCCTTGATTCGCCCAGATCATTCCACCACATATGTAGCTCCAAAGGGATCTTGTTCATGATCGTTATTGGTGAATTTTGGTTCGTGCTCATTCTGCACATTTATTAGGGTGACTTAAAAATCAGAAATTTCACTTTAAAAACACATTTTTTTCTTTAAAAATATCTAATCTTGTCAATACGGCCTTCTAGCACTTCGATGAAGAAGATCTAAAGGTTGTGTTCACTAATAGTCTAAAAACAAAAAATTTTAAATGACCAAAGGTGGCTGTTCTTGTAAAAACAGCCTCCCGGTGCCCTTTTGGGACATTTGGCTATTTTACACAAGAATGGCACTACCTTTACTTATGGCAAAACAACGACATTTATTTACCCCTAATTTTTTTTCAAAATAGTTGAACCCGATATGAATTGCCTACGTATCCCACATCCGGTGAGAATTAAAATTACGTAGTTCTGCCCATTTTGACAAAATAAAACCAAGTATTTTTTTTCTAAAAAAAACAAAATTTTCCATTTTTACTCCTTTTTTTCGAAAAACAACGAAAATTCCCCTTCTTTTTTTTTTTGAAATTTTGGCAAAGTTTTAGTATATTTGGATACTGATTTTCAAAACAAGTACTTTATTAAATATTTATTTTTTTTATTATTATTTTTTTCAATTCTCTTCCCATTTTTCAAAATCGGTCAACATGCAGATCCGAAGCAAATAAATGCACAAGTAGCAAGTAAGATGCATCGGGATGGTCCTTTTATTTTGGTACACCTGTCCTAGACAGACTCAACCCCTGTGTTGAGTCTCCAAAGTCAAATGCACATGATGCAAAAAAATGTTCCTACTAGGGATCCGGCATGAGGCTGAGTTATTCTAGGTTCAAAACCTGGGTATTTGTTCTAGACTTGTGTACTCTAGCGGACAACTCGAGTAGAGGAGGGGGCTATGTACCGGAAACCAAAAGGTCATCCGGCTTAGTAACTTGTCCGAGCCTCTTTCTTATTTCAAGGTATGACACTAACAGAATAGAGAGTTTCGACCAGTGAGCACATCCCCGAAGATGAGAAGAGAAGGGTTTCGTAACAGTTTTATATACAGTTCAGATAATATCAAAGCAGTAAAGAGCAACATTTAGCACATTAGGCCCAAATACGTAAATAAAATCAAATAATAAATAAATTCAATTATAACAATTATTCCATGCTCGAATTTCTAACCCTGAACCAGTGGTTCTGGGTCCTAGTCCCCAGCAGAGTCACCAGAGCTGTCACACCTCCTTTTTACCTACACCCGGAAGGGTGGGTGTAAGAGAGGGATTTTTTCCAATTAAAGGACAATCGAAACTGGATTATTTTATTAGAGATTCAGAGTCGCCACTTGGGAGATATATGGTGTCCCAAGTCACCACTTTAAAATCCCAAATCGAGGAAAAGAATGACTCTGTTTAACAGTCCGCGAACCAGAAATCTGGGTAACTGATGTTCTACACGTTAATACCACACAAGAGGGGGGATGACTTGTGTGGTACCTAATTTTTGCACTAGAAGAGCCTGGTTCTTCTAGATGTACTTACTATTACTGTTTGCGGAATTAAGAGTGCATAAAATAAAGAATACAGAGATTTTTACGTGGAAAACACCTGGCTCAAAAGGTGAAAAAACCACGACCTACTACTCAGTAGGATTTTCCCAAACTTCCACTAAAATCACTCAGCCAAAACAGCATTTACAAAACTCTTGTAAACCTAAGGATTAAACTCTAATCCCAGTGTGGCACACAGCCTCAACTGTTGCGACACCTTCAAGTTAACTCTAACTTGAATACTCAAGGTACCTAATACAATTGCTTCTATGAAAGCTGGAAAGGTACAATATGAAATGCCTACTACAATTGAACTAGAATAAAAATAAACTCAATAGAATTGGTTCTTCAACCTGGTTCATGTAGCTTCAGGAATGCACACTTGAATCACACATAAATTGCTTGCAAAATTGCCTAGATCTTTTTCTCTCAATTTAGTTTAACTCCTGTGTATGTGCAATACCTGTAAAAGAGAACAATCATAGTTATTTAAAGAGTTAGTAATCAGAGTTTGATTGAGACTCAATTATTGATCCTTCATCGAATTCAAGTCCTAGAACAATACAAACTCCAACCCTTATTCTTGATCCGGATTTAGTTCTCTTCACATAAGGAGACTTCGTCTCCTTATCCTTTATGCAACCTTTTCGATCAGTTCAGAAGATGTTGTTGTTGATCCTTGAGACTTATCTTCTTCACGTGCATCTCACACGTATAGGTAGATAACCACTGTGTCTCACATGATGGACCTGGTCCATGACTGAGTTCATTTTGTCAATCTTCAAAACTTCATCTGAACTTGGGCCAATAAATTCCCCCTTTTTGATGATGACAAACTCTGTGCTTTTACTGATCAGAGAACCTGTGGAACTCAGCTTAATTATCAACACATTAACTTAGACAACCCAACTTATCATTAAGGACCAGGTTTAATCAGGTTATAAATATTACTTTATTTCAGAATACAAAGTAAAGCAAAATATCTCTTCCCCCTTTTGGCATCATCGAAAAGTTGCATATAATATGAATCCCAGATTTTAATTATTACTCATGGCCAGTGGGGCAACTGCAAGTGAAAACATGATTCAGTTAATCAATAATCAACTTCACAAAAAAATTTAGCTATTAAGATCAGAAGTTTCATAGAAAAAGAGAAAACAGAGCACATTGTCATTGATTAGGAAACGTTTCTACAGAACATACCACAAAAAGAAAGAAAAACATCCAACCATGAGCAACAAAAACAAAGAAAAGTCCCGAATCTGGGTCACTAGGGGGTGAGACTGGTTCCAAGACAGGAACGGGAAAACCTAAGGCTTGGAGGAACTAGAGGGTTGGGATTGAAGAAGGTTGAGCATGGTCTGAAGCATCCCTTCACTCTTTTCCTTTTCCTTTGCTAGCTCAGCTTTGAGTCCATTTCTCTCATTTTCTAGTTCAGCAATACGAGCCTGGAGCCTAGCAATTTATGCATCTTTTGTTCCACATTCTTGAACCAATGTCCTAACCTTGCTGTTCACAAGAGTCTTCAGAGATGAACCAGGTTCAACTGGGGTGGCATTCACTGGATAGTCACAAGTCATAAGAGTCTTGACACAAAAGTGCTCCTTGGTTGATGCCATTTGCCACTTCTTTAAAGGCACATTTAGCCTTTCCAGAATAGTCGTCAATAGGAACCCATATGGTGTGGCATGAGCTTTGGAGTCATTGATGACTCTATCCAGTAGTTTGACAATAAAAGCAGGCCAGTTTATCTGTATTCCTCTTACAAGGCACTCCATGAGGACCAAGTCCATGTAATTTGCAGTATGCCTTCTCTCTTGCCTTGGCAGCAAGCATTTATTCACAAATTCAAATAGCACCTTGTGCTCAGACTTCATCTCACTCTTCTAAACAAACCTGACTTTAGGCACATCTTCAGCAGTTGCAGAATCACAAAAGTCTTGGTGATTTGGAGTGCAATAGGAAGAGAATCCAGACAAGGCCACCTTTGCCTAGTATAATCATCATATCCCACACTGGTAATGTCTAGAATCTCACCCAGTTTAGGTGCATCAAACTGCACCTTTACTCCCTTCACTATGTTGGTGACAACCCCATTCTTGATAGTGGCATTGGCCATGAATTCAATCAGCTCCTTCCTGGCCAGTTTCCCATCCAATTGAAGGACCATGCCCTTCCATCCTTATGCAGCTAGAGCATCCACCAATATCATCATACCTGGCTCCTCCAGGTCTTTCAACAACCTGCCTTTCAAGATCTTTCTCCTGCCAAAAATGGCAAATCTATCCTGCTCTTTCTCAGACTCCTCCTCTTCTTCTTCTTCTCCACTCCATTCTTCTTCTTATTCAATAATTTTCTCTTATTTACCCTTCACAACAGACCTAGTTCTTTTAGCCAACAAGGACTCAGTAGGTATAGGGATAGAGGATGACTTCTTGGTCAAAGTCTTGGAACTCTTTGGTTTGGGTGGTGGAACCTTTTCAGTTATTCCTCTTTCTTGATGGACCAGTTCCATCTCTTTTTATTCTTCTGCTGCAACCTCAGCACTCTCCACAAATTTTGCCTTTCCTATTTCCCTCTTTTTCTTCCTGCTTTCTTCCAGTGCTTTCTGCAGCTCTTCCTCACTTTGTTTGACCCTGCTTCTAGTAGCTCTTCCCTTTAGTAATGAAGGGACAATAGACTTAGGAGATGACACTTTGCTTTTCTTTGTGGGCTTAGAAGTAATTGGAGCCTTTTGGGAAGAAGTCTTGCGCTTCTTTGGATCATAGTTGGCCCCAACCTTCTTCAGGATGTCAGCAAGGGTTTCTTCAGCAGATGAACCAGGTGTATCTTGTTGCTTACTCAAATGAATGAGACCTTCAGCAGCCTCACCGAAGCCACTTCCCCCTGACTTGTTGCCACTCTCCTCTACCTCTCCAAAGATCGCAAGAATTTTGCCTTTCTTTTTCTTTCCCCTTCTACTAGACTCAGCCTCCTTTACATCTTTCACAGAACCAACCAAAACAAACCTATTATCCACATTTTCTACCATATCAGAAAATACAAAATAGGTATTTACCTCTCCAGGGGTTTCTTGATTTTTGTCAGTGTTAGAAGACCCACGTTCTTCTCCTTTGCTTGCAGAGATAAATGTTTCAAACTCAGAACTTGAGTTAGATTCTTTAGCAGAGCTCTCTTTCTTCTGGCTGGCTCTCAACTTTTCATTTAGGGTTGTTTTTAGAGAACCAGTAGCAATAGTTTTTCTTGCCAACATTTTCTGCCAGCGAAACCTAGGTTTGGCATTGTCACTAGGGGGTGTAGATGAGGATGTGTTTGAGGGAGACCCTAGTGGGGGAGTTCCAGGGTTATCTAGAGGGTTTGTCATGGTAAAGGATTTCTGGAGAATTTTGGGAATTTTGGAAATTTTGGAGAGAAAGGGGATGATCAGAACTTGGGGAGAGATTAATGACAGTTATGAACTACAAAGGAGTATGTGGAGTGTATTTAAAGAAGATTATGATTAAATGCAGTAACGGCAGCCTTTTTGCAGTAGTCAATCAGGAGTCTAATCACTTTAGAACTCTGGTCTCTTAGTGATTAATAGGTGACGCTATTTTTTAGGCAAGAATCACGTTTTCCTTAGAATTCTAGGAGAATGAAACTGGGTCTATGCTCAATGGATATAATTTTTGGGATTTTGGTGCAAATAGGACTTTTGCTCATGATTGGAAAATTAATCTTTCTCATTATGCAAAGTATAGAAACATACCTGAATTTTCTCATGAGCATATACTGATGAACCAGGTTCTTCAAGTAGAACTTCTCTTGATTATTCCTCAAATATCAGAATAGAAAAAAAACTTTGTAAGAGATCAGTGAGTTAATATAAACACATGTCACAGGAGTATATTGATTAGAGTATGAGACTGAGTAAGAATTAGTCTAGATATTGACAGTAAGTTAGAACTTCTAACCAAAAGAGATTTTTTTTTCATTTTTTTCCTTAAAATTTTTTTTTCATTGCATTTTGAACTGGTTCCTTTTTAGGTGATCTTAATCATCCCTAATTCCAACCTGTTCCTTTTAAAGTTTTCCTTATTCAATGCTTTAGTGAATATGTCATCTATTTGTTTATCAGTAGCACAGAATTCTATTGAGATTAATCCTTTCTCATAATTATCTCTCAAGAAGTGGTGTCTAACATCTATGTGCTTGGTCCTTTTATGATGAACATGGTTCTTTGTCATATTTATAGCACTAGTGTTATCACAAAATATTGGTATGCATCCCACTTCAATTCCAAAATCTACCAATTGTTGTTTAATCCATAGTAATTGATCACAACAAGAAGCTGCAGCCACATACTCAGCTTCAGCAGTAGATAAGGCTACTAAATTTTGCTTCTTGGTAGCCCATGATACAAGACATGAACCAAGGAAGTGTGCCATACCTGAGGTGCTTTTTCTATCCACTAGGAAACCTGCATAGTCAGTATCAACATATCCTACTAGATTGAAATTACTACCTTTAGGGTACCAAAGACACAATTCAGTAGTGCCTTTCAGATATCTCAGTATGCTCTTGACAGCAGTCAAGTGAGACTCTTTTGGATTTGCCTGAAAACGATCACACAGCCCTACACTAAAAATAATGTCAGGTGTACTGGCAGTAAGATACAAGAGTGAACCAATCATACCCCTATACAACTTCTGATCAACTGATGAACCAGGTTCATCAATATCTAATTTAGTGGCAGTTGCAATGGGTGTGTCTATTTATTTGGAATCTTCCATTTTAAACTTTTTGATTAGTTCTTTTGTATACTTCTGCTGATGAATCATGGTTCCATTTTGACTTTGTTTGACCTGCAACCCTAAGAAGAAGTTAAGCTCACCCATCATGCTCATTTCAAACTCACTTCCCATTAGTTTTGCAAAGTCTTTGCTTAGCTTGTCAGTGGTGGCCCTAAAGATTATGTCATCAACATAGATTTTCACAACAAGAAGGTCCTTACCTTTTTTCCTTAAGAATAAGGTACTATCTATTTTACCTCTCTTTAACCATGCTCTAGTAGGAATTTTGACAATCTTTCATACCATGCTCTTGGTGCCTGTTAGAGTCCATAGAGAGCCTTGTCCAGCTTGTACACATGCCCAAGACATTCTTTACTTTCAAACCCTGGGGGTTGTCTCACAAACACTTCTTCTTTTAAGTAGCCATTCAGGAAGGCACTTTTGACATCCATTTGATGAAGAGTGAATTCCATATGTGCTGCAAAGGCTATGAGAAGTCTGATTTCCTTTAGTCTTACAACTGGGGAAAAAGTCTCATCATAGTCTATTCCTTCCTCTTGGCTGTAACCTTGGACCACCAATCTTGCCTTGTTCCTTGTAACAGTTCCATCTTCATCAAGTTTGTTCCTAAAGACCCATTTAGTGCCAATGATAGATCTGCCTATGGGTCTTGGAACTAGGTGCCAAACTTGACTTCTTTCAAACTGGTTTATCTCATCCTGCATTGCATTCACCGAATCTGCATCCTGCAAAGCCTCAACAATATTTTTAGGTTCAATGATAGATAAAAAAGCATCAAAAGCACACAGATTCTTTAATTGTGATCTGGTTTTGACTCCAGATATTGGATCAGTGAGAATGTTCTCAATGGGATGAGAACTTTGATACTTGTGAGGTTTCACAACCATCTGGCTTCTACTAGATGTTTTAGCCCTTTGCTGAGAAACAGGTTCATGAACAGGTTCCTTTAAGGAGTTTATTTCAATTCCTCTTTGATTTCTTCCCGCTGTCAGGTTGCCCTATATAGAAGAACCTGTTACATCACTTGTTCCTTCTGTTGGTGTCACTTTAACTTGAGCTGATGCTTCAGCCAAGTCTTTGACTAGTCCGATGGCTTCATCTTCATGTTCCTGTCTCTCAGAAAGAATATTAGTTTCATCAAATACTACATGCACACTTTCTTCTACACATAGAGTTATTTTATTAAACACCTTATAAGCTTTTCTATGTAAAGAATATCCCAAGAATACTCCCTCATCACTTCTGGGATCAAACTTTCCTAGGGAGTCTTTTCCATTATTGTGCACATAGCACTTGTAACCAAATGCCCTAAGATGGGATATGTTTGGTTTTCTCCCTGTAAGTAACTCATAGGGAGTTTTCTCAACAAGAGGTCTAGTCATGCATATATTGATTATGTAGCATGCAGTGTTTACAGCCTCTGCCCAGAAACTATGAGGTAAGTTACTAGAAAGTAGCATGGTTCTGGACATATCCTCCAGGATTCTATTCTTTCTTTCAACTACTCCATTTTGCTGAGGGGTCCTAGGGGCAGAGAAATTATGATCTATACCATTTTCATCACAAAATTCAGCCAACTTTGCATTTTCAAATTCAGTTCCATGATCAGACCTAATGGATGCAAGTTGATTTCCTAATTGTTTCTGAGTTTTTCTAACAAAAGCAGTAAACATTTCAAATGCTTCATCTTTAGATGTCAGAAATAGTAACCAGGTAAATCTAGAATAACCATCGACAAGTACCATTACATATTTCTTTCCACTCTGCTCATGGTTCTTATTGGACCACAAAGATCCATATGAACCAGTTCCAACATCTTGTACGTACTTACCATTTTCTTGGATTTGAAGGATGACCTTACTTGCTTCCCCCTTGCACATACCTCACAAACTTTATCTTCCTTGAACTTGATATTAGGTAACCCTATCACCAAGTCCTTGGATACTAATTTGTTTAGCTGATTTAGACTGGCATGACCAAGCGTTTTGTGCCACATGAGGGAATTATTAACTAACACACTTAAGCAAGTGAGTTCATTTTCTGAAAGAGTTGATAAATCTACAATGTAAATATTGTTAAATCTTTTTCCCTACAAAATAAGCTTGTCAGTTGTAAGGTTACTCACAAAGCATTTAGTAGAGGTGAAAGCCACAAGGTTGCCTCTGTCACACAATTGTAACACACTTATTAAGCTATATTTCAAGCCATCTATCAGGTAGACATTCTCTATGGAATGAGAATTTCTTTTCCCTACTTTACCAAACCCAACGATCTCACCTTTCTTTCCATTACCAAAGGAGATATTACCTCCTTTTAAGTCCTCAAGTGAAAGGAACTAGTCCTTGTCGATGCCCCATTTTTCTAAAGTGAAATCGGGTTTACGACATTTGGGAGGACAACTCTATTCCCTTTTGGGATTTGGATTTTTTTTGGATTTGAAGAGTCGCCACCTAATGATTAAGTGCATTAGAACACTAAGAGTTTTTGAGTTGGAAAACCAGAGTTCGGGTAAGGGCTAGAAATTATCTCGAGGGGAAGGTGTTAGGCACCCCTCAAGATCCACTAGTGTGGTTCCCGGCCATGTTATATTGTGACTTTAAATGCAAATAACAAGTAGGCAAACAAATACAAAAGGGGTTTTCACCTAATAGTTGCAAGAGATTAAGGAAGTTAAAGAAACTGAATTTTGACAGAGTAAGCAGTTTTGAAATCTTGAATAAAGGAGGAAATTTTCATATAGTTGTTGCAAGCAATTTAAAAGGTAAAGTTTAGGCGAAAAAGTAGTTGAAATTCTAAAAATAAAGTGGACAAATGAGGGAAGGGGTCATAGCTTTATACATAATATTAATCACTACACACAACACCTGGTAACCGTTAATACACGTGGTGTTATCGCGTGGTCATCATATCCATATCTACCTGTTCCTACCTTGTTAAGTTATTAAACGCGGAATGGTCTCGTTTTACCTATTGCATGCTACTACCCGCCCCCATCTTATCAGTCCCAGAGGCACTTAGGACCACTAATCCTAAAGGGTAGGATATTACGATGATTAGTTTCAATGGATAAAAATCTAAGACGACATACAAAACATATACTGCACATTGGGGGAAGCATGTAGACATATAAAGGCTCATGTATACCTCCTCAAACAAACACATAAATAGCATGACTTAAACATAATTAGGGTCTCAAAAGATAGGAACTTTTACAGCAGTTAAAACTTGGTTTTGAAAATGAAGTAGTAACAATAATAGCAAGATTCTGGGCAGAGGTGAGTAACCCAGTAAATAAAATCAGAAGCCCAATAAAAGCAAGTAGGTGCATCATTTCAAAATCATTTTCAGCAGAGTTTTGTTTTAAGAAAAAGGCTGAGTGAACTTTAGAAAATCAAAACAAGAATAGGAATGGCAGAGTTCAAACTTAAAGAAGTTGGTTGGTTTTAGGCTAATAGAAACACAATTGATCTGTTCTTATCGGACCTGAAGTTTGCCTAGGCATCGTTACGCATTGTCTGGTTATTTTAGAGAATGAACACACATATATTGATTCTGATTTATAAATGTACACGTGATAAGACATTTGTAGAAAATGTTTCAAACCATTTAGCCATATTTTAACAAAGTTATTAGCTAAACGTGAATTAATTACTGCAACTCAAACGAGTGAGAAGTCCTAAGGGCAGGATATCTAATGCACATAAGAATTCCTAAAAAACATGATTTCAAATATGCAAATGCAGTAATGACAAGTTATTTGGCTTGTTGTTGATCGTTTGCTGGTTATTTACTGATCGTGGTTACAAAGTGAAGGTAATGACAGGCTGAAAGTGAAAAACCTAAAGCAGGATCTCTAATGAATGAGATGCATGTCCTATGCAAGTTGTGTATTGCGCAGATAAATAAATAAAATCCTATAAGCATGTTTTCTACCCATTATTTATTCTAAGCATGCATAATCCTCCCCCATATTCACTATTCAACCCCAATCGTTTGTTTACAAATTATTACAAACCAGTATCATCTGAATTACAGTAAACAAGAACAGAAAAAATAAGAAGCTATTCTATAGGGAGCCTTCAATCAGGTCCAGTCTTCCAACCTTAACCCCTTCGAGTTCACAGCCTTTTGCCATGATCTAGGTGTGGCAAAGCTCCCTAGGGCCCCATTGGGTCCCTATCCAATACTAGTACCTCGACATTTCAGAAGAATGCAGGATAGGTGCAATGTGGAATACCAACCTTGTGTGTCAAAGTTCAGTAAGTACTCATGGGTACTCAAAGCAATGCTCATACGAAGGGGGCAGAACCTATTCTCTAAGAGTAGTGTGAAGTGCAGGAAGAAGAGTTTTCGAAAAATAAGGGGGTTTGCATTAAAAAGAAAATAGCAGGGACAACAGTTTAATAACATAAGATTGCATACAATGATCATGGGAGAGAGGCGGCAAACAGATCACAATGTTGCAGATGACTACACAGAATCAGAAGATTCAGGGGACCAAGGATTGGTCAGGCTTAAACATAAGTCTTAGACAACAACAGGGGAACAATCATGACATGCAAACCAAGAAAGACATACAGAGTGCCAAGGATCAGGGGAACTGTGAAGTGGTAAATTCAGGCATGCTAATGTACAGTAATAGGACATAGGCATAGCAAGTAAAGTTAGGAGTAGACAAAGTCAGACTTATCATGTGAATCAGAAGACATGGTGAAGTATTAAAGCAAAGAATCAATCACACATTGAGCAAGAGAAGCATAAGTAGAAGAAAATCACAAAGATGATGAACTGAAACAAAAATAAACACATTGGTGTGAGACTTGAAAATTAATTAGGACATACCAGTAAAAGAGCAAAAGCAAGATGCAAGGACAAAGTAGTAACACTATATTAGCCTTGGCTTTCAGCCGGCTAATAATAACCAGGAGCAGAGAATAGCAATAGAGCCAAAGAGCAAGAGAGAATGCAGATTTTTGAAAGTATTCAGTGGTGTGTAAGTCAGAAGATTGTCGTGAGTTCTGTGTAAAGGCTTAGGATATTTATAGTTGAAAGTAGGTGGTACAAATAAGGTAAAATTCACAGAAATATATTAATTGAAGAACTCAGAATCAATTAATTAACGAATCAAGGAAGTACTCCCATTAATTAAGGGAATCAAAATCAAATGAAAAGATTCAGAACCATATAAGGAAAGTAGGAAAAATCAGTGTGGGATCAAACAAGGAAGGAGTCAAGGTTCAGTATTGCACATAGTAGCCAATTAAGACCAAATTCAGGGAAAATCCAATTAAGGCAAGGTTAAGTAGAACAGAGTACTATAGCAAATAAGGTAACAAAAATCAATTAATGTAAAACAGGCGAATAGAATGCTAGGGTTTTGAAAGTAAGTTTTTGAATTACCAATCAATCAAGGAAAATCAGAATCAATCATGTAAAGTCATGATTCTATATTCTTAACATATAAATAGAGGTGAATGAACAAAAGTAGCGAGCAAAATTAGCCATATTGACAGAAGGGAACTAGATATGAACAAACACAACCATCCAGAGGTAGTGAACATAGGTTAAGGCTCAGCAGGACACATTCAAGGCATGGTGACCACGAAACATTAACAAGAATCAAGGAAAATCAAGCTGACACACACAATCAAATGAAGGAAAATGCTAGCACATAGCAGGACCAGGAACCCTAGGTCTCAATCACCATGGTCCATAAGCCTCGAAGGTCCTAGAGGTGTTGAACAGGACGATGAGAGGCCCATTGGAGCCTTGGGGTTGAAGGGAGGTGGTCGGAGATGGTCGGAAACAAACTAGGCAAAGCTTTCAAGGATTAATTCGCATGGTGGGGCTTCTGGGGTCTCAAAATAGAGGGAATCGGTGAGCTAGGGTTTCATGGCAGTTGATGGTCGAATGGGGTGAGATTGGAGGTGGCCGGAGAGGCGGTGAAGATCATCGGAGAAGAGAGAACCAGAAGGTTATAGAGAGAAGGGAGAGGAAGAGATGAGATAGAGAGACAGACAGTCTCGTGAAAATGAGGGGCCTGGGGGGTAATTGAATTTAATTAAGGGAATTAAATCTGGGCCGTTGATCTAATTTGATCAATGGCTCAGGTTAAAACGGGGATGGACCGGGCCATATTAGGGATTGGCTGGGTTGGTTTAAATGGGGTATTGGGCCATTCAAAATCTTATAAGGGGGGTGTGGCCAATTTGGCTAGAATTGAAATAATGAGGGTTGTTTGTTAAATAGCCAATTTTTTCCTTTTATTATTTTATAAAATAGTAAAAAATGATTTAAAAGTAAATTAAAGGTACTGGACTAATTAATAACATATAAATATTAATGTAAAAATACTAAAAGTGATTTTATAATTATTAAATGCTGTTAATCGTAAAATAGGCTATAATTGCAATTATATGCAATTTAACTTAAAAACATACCAAGCAAATGTATAAAAAAATATGCAAAAATTACCCCAGTTATATCTTAGTGTAAATATGAGAATGAAATAAATTATTCACCAAAGAATGCTAATTTAGAAATAATTATTGAATTTTGTAGTATTAAAAAAGATAATAAATTGATTTTAGAATCTTTAAAAAAATAAAAATAAGGGAAAAATGCCAAACTTTAGGGCATGCTTATATATGCGTGTACATGCTATTTTGAGGATATTTTGAGTATAAAAATATGTAAGGAAAAATTGGGTATCAACAGCTGCACCTCTTTACCCGAGAAGGGTGAAAGAGTTGTCAGGTAAAGATATGATGGTCAATTTTGACCGAAAGAAACGATTTGAAAGGTTTTGACCGAGCTCTAGCTCCTGAGCCGCCTACATATCCCTGGTCTTACAGGAATTAGGCCATATGTAGTTCGGGGAATCTATCGGTGGAACATGCCGATGGAGATTTCGAATGACGGACGCAATATTCGGGTTGGGGAGGACGATCAGGGACCGATGGGTTGCAGGGACCGGAGTGAGATTGCTCCTGCTGTGATGGCCATTGCTAGCCGGTGTACCTGCAAATAAGCAATACGAGCATATATCATGCACAAATTTAAACGTGATGCAGGTTCCTATTGGACCATGAATGTTGTCTTCGGGTGGATAGGATGACGTCCTCGGACCATGACGTCCCGGGCCATGGAGCGTATAAAAAAGGATTCGTAGGCTATGAAATGATGCTCTCAGGCCATGATAATGTTGCCTCCGAACCATGATGCCTTTGAATAATGATATGCAAAATATAAAAGCAGGGTCCTCAGGCTATGGCATAGCGTTCTCGGCCTCTGAAAATGGTGCCTTCGAACGATTCGGCGATCTTTCAGCCCATGAAATGCAGGATTTGGCAATGTTTCAGCTGATGTAAAGCATAAATATAAATGACGATCTTTCAACCTTGCAGGATTTAAACAAAATTGGCGATATTTCAGCCGACATAGAGATTTAAATAGAGTTGGTGATATTTCAACCTACATAGAGATTTAAATAAAGTTAGCTATATTTCAGCCATGCAGGATTTAAATAAAATTGGCAATATTTCAGCCGACATAGAGATTTAAATAGAGTTGGCGATATTGCAGCCATGCAGGTATTTAAATAAAGTTGGAGATATTTCAGCCATGCAGGATTTAAATAAAAGTGACGACATTTCAGTCGATGCAGGATGTAAATAAAGGTGGCGATATTTTAGCCGACGCAGGCTATACAAAAAAAGTGGCGATATTTCAACCCATGCAGGATATAAATAAAGGTGGCGATATTTTAGCCGACGCAGGATGTAAAAAAAAGTGGTGATATTTCAGTCGATGCAGGATGTAAATAAAGGTGGCGATATTTTAGCCATGCAGATGGAGGTAGAGTTTAACCTCGAAAGGCAGAATGGTAGCCTTATGCAATGCGGAAAATGCAGATGGAGACAGATCTTAGTCTCGGAAGGCAGAATGGTAGCCTTATGCAATGCGAAAATGCAGATGGAGACAGAGCTTAGTCTTGGAAGGCAGAAAGGTAGCCTTATGCAATGCGAAAAATGCAGATGGAGACAGATCTTAGTCTCGGAAGGCAGAATGGTTGCCTTATGCAATGCGAAAAATGCAGATGGAGACAGAGCTTAGTCTTTGAAGGCAAGGTAGCTTTATGCAATGCAGAGAAATGCAGATGGAGACAGAGCTTAGTCTCAGAAGGTAGAAAGATAGCCTTATGCAATGCAGAAAAATGCAGATTGAGGTAGAGCTTAACCTCGGAAGGCAGAATAGTGGCCTTATGCAGTGCAGAAAATAAAGGCGAATAACGATGAAATCTCTTAGCTGATAGATGATAGTTGATTGATGTATTGTGGTTGTTGGGGATGTCTCGTACGGATAGCAATTGTAAATAGGCGATGATTCTGAGAGTTGTATTCCTGAAAAAGCTTGAGTATGTAATCGTATTAGGCTGCATCCAAAGAAAAATCATGAGTTTTGTAAAAGGGGGGAAGGTTAGTTCATCTTCCCGTGGACCTCGCTTGTCCTACTCGGCTCTTGTTTTCATTGGGTTAGCATCGCTAAACTAAGCAATTTGATAGTAGCCATGCATGATATGATGTAAATACATAATTTAAAATGATTTTCTTTTAGATGAATCGACGACTGCAACGCGGTTCAAGACGTTGCGACCTCTTTTGCTCCGGAATTTTGAGGGTCCTCAAAATTTTGCCCCAGTTTACTGGGCTGGTGCTTCTGACGGCTGCGTGCAACGAATGGCTAAAAATTGACTTCGGAATTTTTAGAGTCCTCAAAATTCTGCCCCAGTTTCCAATATCGGGGAAAATGAAATTTTTATTGAATAGTGACCGAACCCATAAGGCTGCCTACGTATCCCCTCTTAAATGGGAATCAGGTCAGACGTAGTTCAAATTACATCATAAAGAAATCATAATGACTACACATAATAATGTGTGACTGCATCTGAATTAATTGGCTTTGGCCAGACTTCTCCATCCATTTCTGTGAGTATGAGGGCTCCTCCTGTTAGGACCCGGTGAACCATGTACGGGCCTTGCCAGTTAGGAGAGAACTTTCCTTTGGCCTCATCCTGATGTGGGAAAATTTTCTTCAGCAGCAGCTGCCCCGAAGTGAATTGTCTTGGATTGACTCTTTTGTTGAAGGCTCTGGAAATCCTATTCTGATACAATTGACCATGGCAAACTGCATTCATTCTTTTCCCGTCTATTAGGGCTAACGGCTCATAGCGTCTCTTTACCCATTCTGCATCTTCAAGTTCCGCTTCCTATTTAATCCTCAGGGAGGGAATCTCTACCTCGGCCGAGATGACTGCCTCGGTACCGTAAACCAACATATAGGGAGTCGCCCCGGTTGATGTGCAAACTGCGGTGTAGCACCCCAATAAAGCGAAAGATAGCTTTTCGTGCCACTGCTTGTGCTTCTCTATCATTTTCCTCAGTATCTTCTTAATGTTCTTTTTGGCTGCTTCTACAGCTCCATTCATCTGAGGTCTGTAGGCCGTAGGATTCTTGTGCTTAATCTTAAAGGTCTCACACATCGCTTTCATCAGGTCTCTGTTGAGATAGGAACCATTAACAGTAATGATTGACTCTGGGATGCTGAACCGGCAAATGATACGGTCGCGAAAAAAGTCCGCCACAACCTTCTTAGTCACTGTCTTATATGATGCTGCTTCAACCCATTTGGTGAAATAGTGAATTGCCACTAGAATGAACCTGTGCCCGTTTGATGCAGCAGGCTCGATAGGACTGATGACATCCATTCCCCAAGAGGCAAATGGCCATGGCAAGTTTGTTGCATTAAGCTCATTGGGAGGCACCTTTATCATATCTGCATAAATTTGGCAGTGATGGCACTTTCGAACATACTGGATGCAGTCCGTCTCCATAGTTATCCAAAAATAACCAGCTCGGAGTATTTTCTTGGCTAAGACGAAACCATTCATATGTGGGCCACAAGTCCCTGCATGAACCTGTTCCAACAACCTGGATGCTTCCTTTGCTTCAACACACCTCAGTAATCCCAAATCGGGAGTCCTCCTATACATGATTCCTCCGCTGTAAAGGAAGCGATTGGATAACCTCCGTAGTGTATGCTTCTGAGTAGTGTTTGCAAGTTCTGGGTATCCTCCTATTTCCAAATATTTCTTAATGTCATGAAACCATGATTTTCCGTCTGCTTCTTCTTCCACACGAGCACAGTAAGCAGGTTGATCCTAGATTTTTACCGGGATAGGATCAATGAAGTTCTTGTCTTGATGTTGAATCATGGATGATAGAGTGGCTAATACATCGGGGAACTCATTCTGGACTCCGAGGACATGCCAGAATTCTTTTTTTGTAAACCTCTTCCTCAACTCCTGTACATGATTCAAATACAGGAGTATCTTGGAGTTCTTGGTTGCCCATTCTTCTCGGACTTGATGTATGAGCAAGTTTGAATCCCCGATCACTAGTAACTCCTGAACGTTCATGTCAATGGACAGCTTGAGCCCTAAGATGCAGGCTTCGTACTCGGCCATGTTGTTGGTACATGGGAACCTGAGCTTGGCGGACACCGGATAATGCTGACATGTTTCTGATACTAGAACGGCTCCTATGCCAACTCTTTTGAAATTTGCTGCTCCGTTGAAAAACATTCTCCAGCCATCATAGGATTCTGCGATATCTTCTCCTATGAAAGAGACCTCTTCGTCAGGAAAATACATCTTTAGAGGCTCGTATTCTCCGTCCACAGAATTTTTGGCAAGATGATCTGCTAGTGCTTGTCCTTTAATTGCTTTATGGGTTACGTAGACAATATCAAGTTCACTCAGCAGGATTTGCCATTTGGCTAGCTTGCCCATGGGCATGGGCTTCTGAAAGATATACTTCATCGGATCCATCCTTGATATGATATAAGTGGTATAGGCACATGAATAATGCCTCAACTTCTGGGCTACCCAAGTCAGAGCACAACATGTGCGTTCTAGCAGGGAATACCAGGCCTCGTACGGGGTGAACTTCTTGCTAAGATAGTATATGGCTTGCTCCTTTCTATCTATTTCATCATTTTGTCCCAAAACACAACCGAATGCCCCATCCAGTAATGCAAGGTAGAGCAATAGCGGTCCAGCTGGTTCGGGCGGAACCAGAAATGGCGGCGTTGATAGGTATTCCTTGATTCTGTCGAAGGCTTTTTGACAATCATCAGTCCACTAAGTGGCGGCGTCCTTCTTCAACATCTAAAAGATTGGCTCATAAATGACAATGGACTGAGCTGTGAACCGGGTAATATAATTGAGTCTCCCCAAGAAACTCATAACCTCTTTCTTGTTCTTTGGCAGTGGCAATTCTTGAATGGCCTTAACCTTTGTCAGATCTAGTTCTATTCCTCGTCGACTCACGATGAACCCAAGCAGTTTTCCAGCAGGAACCCCGAATGCACATTTGGTGGGATTTAGTTTCAAGTTGTACCTTCTCAATCTGTTGAAGAACTTCCTCAGATCTTCCATATGGTCAGTGGCTTTCTTGGATTTGATGATGACATCATCTACATACACCTCAATCTCTTTGTGTATCATGTCATGGAAAATAGTAGTCATCGCCCTCATATAGGTGGCCCCAACATTCTTTAATCCAAATGGCATCATCTTGTAACAATACATTCCCCACGGTGTAATGAAAGCTATTTTCTCCGCGTATTCTTTATCCATCCATATCTGATGATACCCAGCGAAACAATCGACAAATGACTGCAACTCATGCTTGGCGCAGTTGTCAATCAGGATGTGTATGTTTGGCAAGGCGAAGTCGTCTTTTGGACTGGCCCGGTTGAGATCCCGGTAGTCAACACACACTCTGACCTTCCTGTCCTTATTTGGCACTAGCACAACGTTGGCCAACCACTTTGGATACTCCACTACTCTGAGGACCTTGGCTTTGACTTGTTTGGTAACTTCCTCCTTGATTTTCAAACTCATGTCTGGCTTGAACTTCCTGAGCTTCTGCTTTACCGGCGGACATGTTGGATCTGTTGGCAGTTTGTGAGCTACAGTAGATGTACTGAGACCGGTCATATCATCATACAACCAGGCAAATATGTCCTCATATTCTTTTAAGAACTCCGTGTACTCTTCCTTTTCTGACGGTGACAGGTGAACACTTATGCGCGTTTCCTTGACATTCTCGGTATTCCCCAAGTTGACAACCTCAGTTTCGTCCAAGTTAGACTTAGGCCTATTCTCAAAGTCCTCAACCTCTTTAATGACCTCTTCTAGTATATCATCCTCTTCTGAGTCTATATCTGTTTGTTGCGTTATCTCGTCGCATGTCACATTCATCGATTTATTAAGATAGGTAATAGTAATGTTGTGTAAAAAAAATGAATGATAGAGAAAATAATAAGAGTGAGATTTATAAGAAACTGAAATACTTTGATAAATTCCATAATTGTTTTGAACATAGGGGCTATTTTCGAAATTTGAAGAAAATACCAAAGGAAATCAACTAGTAAAAAAGTAAAAGATAATGCATAGTGCTTTGTTCAGTCTTGCTACCCCAAAGCTTTCTGAGCCTTGGTGGTTCTGACGGACCAGTTGTTGAGGCGCGCCCCTCAGCTCACAGCTTGTATGGAAGGGCCTTCCTCCCCTTCCTCCTCAAAAATGACATGACAGTCCATATGGTCGTCTTCCAAGAACATAATCTTCATTGCCGGCAATGTTTCCTCTCCTTCTAACCCATATATAATGTCTGCCGGCTGGAAAGTCTGCTCCAGGCGAGGTATAGGGTTCTCCAGTGGATAATAAGGGTCGCGCCATGGTGGCGACCAATCCTTGAATTCTTCCCAAGTATATCCATACCCCAACATGAAGGTGGTGTCGTGCTTCTTCAGTTTGATAGGCTTAGTGATTCCCTGGAGGTTCTTGCTGAGCCCTTTGCCAGGTTCATATCCTCTCCAATTCAGTATACTTTTGATTTTGTTATCCCATCACTTATCCTTGTCTACGGCGTTGACTCGCTCGATGTGATGGTAGGTTTCTCCTCCTATCTTCCTTTTTCCTCCGATTACTGGGATGGTCTGGCGACTGTATATGGGATTACTACCGTCGCCATGAATAATCACCTCTTGGTGATTCCACTCGAACTTCACTACCTTGTGCAGGGTTGCTGCTACAGCTCCAGCAACGTGGATTCAAGATCGTCCCAGTAGTAAGTTGTAAGATGCTGGGATGTTTATCACTTGAAAATCAATGTCCAACCAAGTCAGTCCCATTTGCAGACGCAAACTGATTTCCCCAATAGTGGACCTTTGGGAACCATCAAAAGTTTTGACGTTGATAGCCCCATCCCTGATCTCATGCAGGCTCTTCCCCAACGTTCTGTGAGTCACCAATGGGAAAATATTGAGGCTGCACCCTCCGTCAATCAAAGTCCTAGTGATGAAATAGTCCTCACATTGCACAGTGATGTGCAACGCTTTGTTGTGGCTTAACCCTTCCGGGGGCAACTCATCCTCGTGGAAAGTGATTTTATGACTCTCCAATATCTGCCCTACCATGTTTGCCATTTCTCTTCCAGTTATGTCTCTGGGTACATATGCCTCACTCAGTATCTTCAACAAGACATTCTTATGTGCATCGGAGCTTTGCAGCAGAGCCAGGATGGAAATCTGTGCCGGTATTTTATTCAGTTGATCAATGACCGAGTACTCTTTTGCTTGTATCTTCTGCCAGAGATCATCGGTCCCAATTTCAATAGACCGTCCAGAGGCCTGCTTACTTGATTCAACTAAATGCTCCGGAGTATAAATCCTACCAGTTTTGGTCATACCCTATGCTGCAATTGCTTCTCCAGACCTAGTTTTCCCCTTCCTTCTCGCCTCGGCAGTGTAATCCCAAGGAATGGCCTGTGTATGGAACGGTGTTATGGATGACATTGCTATAGGAATGGGTACCCTCACTTTGGGAGGTAACACAGCAACTTCAAATGGTACAGGTGCCTTTGGAGACCCAAACCCAACCTCAATTGGCCCTATGGTCTTTGTGTTTCAAGCTCGAGTGGTACTGGCATGTTTACTTCAGCATCCCTAGAGGGCTGGATCTAGACTACAATTGGATTCAATGTGACTGTTGGTTTCTTAGGCTCGTCACCTTCGGCAATTAATCCAATCGACCCTTTGGGGTCCCAATCATCTTCTACCTTGATCATGTGCACATTTCCACCCTTATGATCAGGCAGGGGATTGTTCTGAACATTGGAAGCAGGTACCTTTTCCATGATGATCTTGTTGTCAATTAAAGCTTGGATTTTATCCTTCAGAGATCGGAATTCATCAATGGTATGTCCCTTCATGACGGAATGGTATGCACAGGCTTTGTTCGGGTTGACCCATTAGGAAGGATTTTCTGGAGTTATGGCAGGGATAGGGGTAACGTAACCAGTAGCTTTGAGCCTTTCATATAGCTGGTCGATTGGTTCGGCGATGACAGTGTATTTCTTGGGAAGTCTACGGTCAAAGTTAGGCGCGGTCTAGGGAAGTTTTGGCGGGTGAGAGGTGATTGATAGTGAGAGGGCTGAGCATTATAGGCTTGGTAGACGAGTGCGGGTTGGGAATATCTTGGTGAGGTAGGTTGATATGTGGGAGGTGGAGATGATTGGTAAGTAGGTGGTGGAGCTTGGTAGGAAGGTGGAGGTGCTTGGTAATTAGGGATAGGTTGATATGTGAGAGGAGGTGCTAGGTAAGCTTGGTATTTTACTGGGGACTTCATTCTCTGTGCAACCATCACAGCACTCACATCCCTTTTCTTGGACGTGCCACTAGAGTGTAGAGACTGTGACCATACCACTTTTAATGCCTTTCTCAATCCTTTCCCCTAGCTTGATGATGTCGGAGAATTTCTGGCCTTCTATCAGCATCAACCTCTCATAATATTGTGGGTCCTGAGCTCGGACAAAAAAACTGTTCATCTGTTCTTCTTCTAAGTCCGGCCTAACCTTAGCAGCCTCTGATCTCCAACGAGTAGCATACTCATGGAATGTCTCTGTAGGTTTCCTCTTCAAATTCTAGATGTAGAATACATCTGGCACATTCTCCGTGTTGAATCTGAACCTATCCATGAAATCGGACGCCATTCCTACCCAGCTTGTCTGCTTCTTGGGGTCTTGGCTAATGTACCAAGATAGAGCATCACCTTTCAAACTCCTCATGAAGAGCTCCATGTGAATCTTTTCATCTCTTCCGACACCGACCAGCTTATCATAGTATGCCTCAAGTGGACTCTAGGATCCCCTGATCCATCAAACATCTCGAACTTGGGAGGTTTGTACCCCTCGGGAAGTTCGACGTCTGGCTGAATGTAAAGGTCCTCATAATTCAGCCCCTCAATACCTTTGCTTCCCTCAACACCCTAGACTCGGCTAGTCAGTTTCTTGAGTTCTGCGGCCAGGTTCTTGATGAGAGAATCTTTGTCATCAGACTCAGGTGTGCGTGAAATAGTTTGTGTGTATTGTGGTATGGTTTCCACATAGATGGGGGTGTGGCGGGGATGATCATTTGTGGGGTTTAGTGGTTCGGGAATGAGGAGCGGGGTATTGTTTGAAGTGTGACATGTGTTGTAATTTTGATGGGGAGTGGGTTGCTTCTGTGGTTTTGGGATGTTCTGTGGTGGTATAAGATTTTGAGCATTGGGGAAGTTGATGTCTGGGGTAGTGAAGGAAAAAGACAAGTTTTCTAAGTTCCGAACTTGGTCCAGTTCTTCTTGAAATTTCAATAACTTCTGTTCAAGTTGGGCGGTACTTTTCTTGGACACTTGAATACCCTGAGGAACCTCTACCTTTTCAACTGAGTTCTCCTTCCTAACGTTGCTCAAGTCTTCCATTTTTGCTTTGTTCTTGTTTCTGATAGGACTCGGAGGAGGAGGAGGTGGAGGGCCCTTAGATCTTGTGGAGTAGGACGATGATGCCAGAGTGCACGAACTAACCTTTGGGGAAGGGGTATAAAACAAAAAGTAAAAACAAAAAGGTAACAGGTTAGTAAGGGTTGTACGAAAATGTTGCAATATTTAAACACATAGTGCAAGGATATAAATTGATTCCTAATTTAGGTGACTCATTGTTCCCGAGGTAGGCCTAGCGACAAGTTGATTTGGAGACTTATAATGCTAAATGCCTCATTTTATTGATAAAAAATAAGACGAATCCCAAAACGACACTAAAATTGCGGAAAGTAAAATGTCACTAATGGCCATTGGCCTTATTACATTTTCAAGTGAAAAGAAAAGACTCCTAACTACTTGATCCCAGATGGACCTTCCCTAGACTCGGCATCTTTAGCTCCATCGAACGGCTTCACCAGCTCACGCAGTCCCAGCAGCAAATAAGTTCTAGCCAAGTGTCCTCTTTCACTTCCTTCAACATTCTGGCAGTTTTCGATCCTCTGGATGAATTTCCTTTCCAACTCTACCAAACCTCGCTCCAAATACCCTAGTCTCTTGTTGGCGCTGAAAGCCATATCTTCCACTCTTCAATAAACTTCTGATGTGCTTCTTGAATTTCCTGATGTTCACTTTCGCACTCTCTGATCCTCTTGCGCAATTGGTTGTACCTAACCTGTATTTCAGCCCTCTCGTCGGTGACCCTATGACTTCGAACAGACCCGGGCTGTCCTAACTCACCATGATCTTCTTCTAACCAACCTGGATAGTATAGGGTGTAACCGGCATGGTATCTGTCAGGTTCTATGGAATCCTTTTCGAGGATGATTTTGCAATTCCACATGTGTTGAGCTTGACATTTGTACGGGCTATCGTCGTCTTGGAAATTGGGCCTGAAGTGCCTCATCTTGTCGACCTTTGGTATGACCTGCTTCCTCCCTACCTACCTCATGACTCGGAGAGGGACATAGGGATAAGTTCCTCTCATACCAATGAGTATAAGGAATGGAGCGTCCCGAGAGCATATGATGAACTCTCCAGTAGGGAACCATTCGAACATCCACTGCACTTTGTCTTCTTTCAAATTTTCAAACATCTCTACCCACCCTTTAGCGTCTTCCGGTTGAGCAAACATGTTAGGCATATAGCTCATTCTCTTGGGATGGTGGAAGGCTATATGATCATTCCACGGCCTTGGTGGAAGCTCTTGACGGTAATGACCCCTTTGGAGATGTTCTATAAGCCAGAGTTGGAGTATTAAGTTGCAACCCTCAAAGTGGCTGGCCCCTCGTTGACAGTTTTCCAGGGCTCGGTATATCTCAGCAACAATCATAGGTACTATGCTGAAAGGTTGCCCGCCAATCCCTTCCATTAGTGTCTTGGTGACCATGGCTAGTCTGGTATGGATCATATCCTTCTTCATAGGAAACACTATCATCCCCAAAAAGCAGAACATAAAGACGAAGACCCTCCTGTGGATATTCCCTAATGATGTGAGAGTAAATTCGTCTGGGTAGGTGTGGTAGGACTTGCTATGGATGTACCTCTCGTACAGATAGTCGAAAGGAATATAAGAATCCTTTAAACAGGTCAAGTCTGAGTTTTTCTTCAGTCCCATCATCTTGAGGAAACCCCTACCCTTGCGATTTTCTGGCATAATCAAACCTGGAGTCTCCCAAGGAATACCTGCTAACCCTCTTATTTCCTCGAGCAGAGGTGTAATTTCAAGATCCCCAAAGCGAAACACTGATCTATCACTGTCCCAGAATGAAGTTGTAGCCTCTATTATTTTGTTGTCAAGCTGGATCTCCAAAAGAGAAGGTAAATTCCCCAAATATTTGTGGACGAGCGTCTGGTCACTAGAGTGAAGGTCTTCCCACCAGCTTAGCAACCTTGGGTGAACGTTGGTTACCATGCCGAATCTAGGGACTTCGTGCCTCATTTTCTGCAAAACAGAGTGTTAGACCCCTACCCCACCGGACTATACTATTTAAACCAATAATTAGCATAATGGCATTTAGTTCTCCAAATAATTGGAAAGAATATAGTGTTGTCCGTTTGAGTTCCAAGGAAACCTAATGGACTTTGGACAGGGCTATCTTAAAGATTCATTATGTGGACAATATAACTGACTCGACTAGGTTTGACAGTGATGCATGCACAGTTAAATAGAATAAGGTTTCTATGGGGTATTAGACTGGTACCCTTGAGTGGACAACTCAAGAGGGAAAGGCACGGAACCGTCGACTGCACTGTTGATCGACTAGTTTTACCGCAAATATGCCTTTGCCAAATTTAGGGGGTAATAATATCGGAGAGCGCAACAACTCATTATAAGTGTTGCCATGGTATTTGTTTGGCACGAGTGGAATATGATGTTGGAGATGTAATTACAAGAATGAAACAAATTGTCTCGTATTTTCACATTCAAAAAATAATGATTACAATAATTGCTCAAAATTACAATAACATTGAAGGAAAGCAGTAAATGAAAGCATTAAAGAAAAAGAAACAAAAGCCAGGTCAGTTCCGAATAAAAACATTAAATAAAGCAATAAAGAAGCAATAAAGTCACAAATAACATGAAGAGGTAAAAGCCTAAAGGAATCCCCAGCAGAGTCGCTATGCTGTTGACGCCCCCTTTTTCTAAAGCGAAATCGGGTTTACGGCATTTGGGAGAACAACTCTATTCCCTTTTGGGATTTGGGTTTTTTTTGGATTTGAAGAGTCACCACCTAATAATTAAGTGCATTAGGACACTAAGAGTTTTTGAGTAGGAAAACTAGAGTTCGGGTAAGGGCTAGAAATTATCTCGAGGGAAAGGTGTTAGGCACCCCTCAAGATCCACTAGTGTGGTTCACCGGCCATGTCATATTGTGACTTTAAATGCAATCAACAAGTAGGCAAACAAATACAAAGGGGTTTTCACATAATAGTTGCAAGAGATTAAGGAAGTTAAAGAAACTGAATTTTGACAGAGTAAGCAGTTTTGAAATCTTGAATAAAGGGGGAAATTTTCATATAGATGTTGCAAGCAGTTTAAAAGCTGAAGTTTGGCGAAAAAGTAGTTGAAATTCTGAAAATAAAGTGGACAAATGAGGGAAGGGGTCCTAGGTTTATAAATAATATGGATTACTCCACACAACACCGGTAACTGTTTATACACGTGGTGTTATCGCGTGGTCATCATATCCATATCTACCCATTCCCACCCCGTTAAGGTATTAAACGCGGAATGGTCTCATTTTACCTATTGCATGCTATTACCCGCCCCCCATCTTATCAGTCCCGGAGGCACTTAGAACCACTAATCCTAAAGGGTAGATTATTAGGCTAATTAGTTTCAAAGGATAAAAATATAAGGCGACATACAAAACATATACTGCATGTTGGGGGAAGTATGTAGACATATAAAGGCTCATGTATACATCCTCAAACAAACACATAAATCGCATGACTTAAAGACAATTAGGGTCTTAAAAGATAGGAACTTTTACAGCAGTTAAAACTTGGTTTTGAAATGAAGTAATAACAATAATAGCAAGATTCTGGGCAAAGGTGAGTAACCCAGTAAATAAAATCAGAAGCCCAATAAAAGTAAGTACGTGCATCATTTCAAAATCGTTTTTAGCAGAGTTTTTTTTTAAGAAAATGGTTGAGTGAACTTCAGAAAATCAAAACAAGAATAGGAATGGCAGAGTTAAAACTTAAAGAAGTTGGTTGGTTTTAGGCTAATAGAAACACAATTGATCAGTTCTTATCGGACCTGAAGTTTGTCTAGGCGTCGTTATGCATTGTCTGGTTATTTTATAGAATGAACACACATATTTTGATTCTGATTTATAAAGGTATGCATGATAAGACATTTGCAGAAAATGTTTCAAACCACTTAGCCATATTTTAACAAAGTTATTAGCTAAACGTGAATTAATTACTGCAACTCGAACGAGTGAGAAGTCCTAAGGGCAGGATATCTAATGCACATAAGAATTCCTAAAAAAATAAGATTTCTAATATGCCAATGCAGTAATGAAAAATTATTTGGCTTGTTGTTGATCGTTTGCTAGTTATCAACTGATCGTGGTTACAAGGTGAGCGTAGTGACAGGGTGAAAGTGAATAACCTAAAGCAGGATCTCTAATGAATGAGATGCATGTCCTATGCAAGTTGTCTATTGCGTAGATAAATAAATAAAATCCTATAAGCATGTTTTCTACCCATTATTTATACTAAGCATGCATAATCCTCCCCCTATTCACTATTCAACCCCAATTGTTTGTTTACAAATTATTACAAACCAGTATCATCTGAATTATAGTAAATAAGAACAAAAAAAAATAAAAAGCTATTCTATAGGGAGCCTTCAATCAGGCACAGTCTTCCAACCTCAACCCCTTCAAGTTCACAGCCTTTTGCTATGGTCTAGGTGCGGCAAAGCTCCCTAGGGCCCCATTTGATCCCTGGCCAACACCAGTACCTTGACATTTTAGAAGAATGCAGGATAGGTGCAGTGTGGAATACCAACCATGTGTGTCAAAGTTCAGTGAGTACTCAGGGGTACTCAAAGCAATGCTCACACAAAGGGGCATAACCTATTCTCTACGATTAGTGTGAAGTGCAGGAAGAAGAGTTTTCGAAAAATAAGGGGGTTTGCTTTAAAAAGAAAATAGCATGGGACAATAGTTTAATAACATAAGATTGCATACAATGATCATGGGAGAAAGGGGGCAAACAGATCACAATGTTAAAGATGACTACACAGAATCAGAATATTGATGGGACCAAGGATTGGTCAGGCTTGAACATAAGTCTTAGACAACAATAGGGGAACAATCATGACATACAAACCAAGAAAGACATACAGAGTGCCAAGGATCAGGGGAACTGGGAAGTGGTAAATTCGGGCATGCTAATGCACAATAATAGGACATAGGCATAGCAAGTAAAGTTAGGAGTAGACAAAGTCAGACTTAGCATGTGAATCAGAAGACATGGTGAAGTAATAAAGCAAAGAATCAATCACACGTTGAGCAAGAGAAGCATAAGTAGAAGAAAATCACAAAGATGATAAACTGAAACAAAAATAAACACACTGGTATAAGACTTGAAAATTAATTAGGACATACCAGTAAAAGAGCAAAAGCAGGACGCAAGGACAAAGTAGTAACACTATATTAGCCTTGGCTTTCAGCCGTCTAATAATAAGCAGGAGCAGAGAATAGCAATAGAGCCAAAGAGCAAGAGAGAATGCAGATTTTTGAAAGTATTCAGTGGTGTGTGTAAGTAAGAAGATTGTCGTGTGTTCTGTGTAAAGGCTTAGGGTATTTATAGTTGAAAGTAGATGGTACAAATAAGGTAAAAAACACATAAATATATTAATTGAAGAACTCGGAATCAATTAATTAAAGAATCAAGGAAGTACTCCCATTAATTAAGGGAATCAAAATCAAACGAAAAAATTCAGCACCATATAAGGCAAGTAGGAAAAATCAGTGTAGGATCAAACAAGGAAGGAGTCAAGGTTCAGTATTGCACATAGTAGCCAACTAAGACCAAATTCAGGGGAAATCCAATAAGGAAAGGCTAAATAGAACAGAGTACTATAGCAAATAAGGTAACAAAAATCAATAAATTTAAAATGGGCGAATAGAATGCTAGGGTTTTGAAAGAATGTTTTTGAATTACCAATTAATCAAGGAAAATCAGAATCAAGCATGTGAAGTCATGATTCTGTATTCTTAACATATAAATAGAGGTGAATGAACAAAAGTACCGAGCAAAATTAGCCATATAGACAGAAGGGAACTAGATATGAACAAACACAACCATCTAGAGGTAGTGAACATAGGTTAAGGCTCAGCAGGACACACTCAAGGCATGGTGACTGCGAAACATTAACAAGAATCAACGAAAATCAAGCTGACACATACAATCAAACGAAGGAACATGCTAACACATAGAAGCAGAGTAAAGAAAATCGTGCTAACACACATAATCAAATGAAGGAACATGCTAACACATAGAAACAATGCCAAGAAAATTAGGCTAACACACATAATCAAGGCAAAGAAACATGCTAACACCCATAATCAATCGAGTAAACATTTTTAGAAATTAGGGTTTGTTTAGCAGAGTCAAACTAGAAAACAGTAAGAGCATAGAAATCGGTCAGAATAAACAAAGAAAAGGTTTAATCATAAAGAAAATCAGTTGAAGCATGCGTAAAAGAAATCCAAGAAACCCTAAGTAAAAAATGGTTCAAAGCAGAGGATCTTTTAGAATAAACTCGGGAATAAGCAGAACATAGAGGAAAACATGAAAATAGCATGAAGTAACACTGTTTTTGAGAGATTCAGGAGAGAGCTAGGGTTTCAAAAAAGGGAAACCCTAATAAAAGTGGAGAAAACCTGTCGAAACTTCATAGATCGTGACATATAGGGTATGATTTCACCTGAAATCACACCGGAGAACTCGCAAGTAGCAGGACCAGGAACCCTAGGTCTCAATCACCATGGTCCATAAGCCTCGAAGGTCCTAGAGGTATTGAATAGGACGATGAGAGGCCCATCGGAGCCTTGGAGTTGAGGTGGCCAGAGATGGCCGGAAACAAACCAGGCAAAGCTTTCAAGGATTGATTCGTATGGTGGGGCTTTTGGGGTCTCAAAATAGAGGGAATCGGTGAGCTAGGGTTTCATGGCGGTTGATGGTCGAATGGGGTGAGATTGGAGGTGGCCGGAGAGGCGGTGGAGAACATCGGAGAAGAGAGAACCAGAAGGTTCTAGAGAGAAGGGAGAGGAAGAGATGAGATAGAGAGAGACAGTCTCGTGAAAATGAGGCGCCTGGGGGGGTAATTGAATTTAATTAAGGGAATTAAATCTGGGCCGTTGATCCCATTTGATCAACGGCTCAGATTAAAACGGGGGTGGATCGGGTCATATTAGGGATTGGGCTGGGTTGGTTTAAATAGGGTATTGGGCCATTCAAAATCTGATAGGGGAGTGTGGCCAATTTGGCTAGAATTGAAATAATGAGGGTTGTTTGTTAAATAGCTAATTTTTCCCTTTTAATATTTTATAAAATAGTAAAAAATGATTTAAAAGTAAATTAAAGGTACTGGACTAATTAATAACACATAAACATTAATGTAAAAATACTAAAAGCGATTTTATAATTATAAAATGATGTTAATCGTAAAATAGGCGGTAATTGCAATTATATGCAATTTAGCTTAAAAAATACCAAGAAAATGTATAAAAACATGCAAATATTACCCCAATTATATTTTAGTGTAAATATGAGAATGAAATAAATTATTCACCAAAGAATGCTAGTTTAGGAATAATTATTGAATTTTGTAGTATTAAAATAGACAATAAATTGATTTTAAAATCTTTAAAAATAATAAAGGAAAAATGCCAAACTTTAGGGCATGCTTATATATGCGTGTACATGCTATTTTGAGGATATTTTGAGAATAAAAATATGTAGGGAAAATTTGGGTATCAACAGTTGCCCCTCTTTACCCGAGAAGGATGAAAGAGTTGTCGGGTAAAGATATAATGACCAATTTTGACCGAAAGAAACGATTTGAAAGGTTTTGACCGAGCTCTGGCTCCTGAGCCGCCTACATATCCCTGGTCTTACAGGAATCAAGCCATATGTAGTTCGGGGAATCCGTCGGCGGAACATGCCGATTGAGATTTCGAATGATGGACGCAATATTCGGGTTGGGAAGGACGGTCAGGGACCGATGGGTTGCAGGGACCGGAGCGAGATTGCTCCTGCTGTGATGGCCGTTACTAGCCCGCATACCTGCAAATAAGCAATACGAGCATATATCGTGCATAAATTTAAATGTGAAGCAGGTTTCTATTGGACCATGAATGTTGTCTTCGAGCGGATAGGATGACGTCCTCGGACCATGATGTCTCGGGCCATGGAGCGTATAACAAAGGATTCGTAGGCTATGAAATGATGCTTTCGGGCCATGATAATGTTGCCTCCGAACCATGATACCTTTGAATAATGATATGAAAAAGAGAAAAGCAGGGTCCTCAGGCCATGGCATGGCATTCTCGGCCTCTGAAAATGGTGCCTTCGAACGATTCGGCAATCTTTCAGCCCATAAAATGCAGGATTTGGCGATTTTTCAGCCGATGTAAATCATAAATATAAATGACGATCTTTCAGCCTTGCAGGATTTAAACAAAATTGGCGATATTTCAGCCGACATAAAGATTTAAATAAAGTTGGCGATATTTCAGCCTACATAGAGATTTAAATAAAGTTGGCGATATTTCAGCCATGCAGGATTTAAATAAAATTGGCGATATTTCAGCCGACATAGAGATTTAAATAGAGTTGGCGATATTTCAGCCATGCGGAGATTTAAATGAAGTTGGCGATATTTCAGACATTCAGGATTTAAATAAAAGTGGCGATATTTCAGCCGATGCAGGATGTAAATAAAGGTGGCGATATTTCAGCCGATGCAGGATGTAAAAAAAAGTGGCGATATTTCAACCGATGCAAGATGTAAATAAAGGTGGCGATATTTCAGCCGATGCAGGGTGTAAAAAAAAGTGGCAATATTTCAGCCGATGCAGGATGTAAATAAAGGTGGCGATATTTTAGCCATGCAAATGGAGGTAGAGTTTAACCTCGAAAGGCAGATTGGTAGCCTTATGCAATGCGGAAAATGCAGATGGAGACAGAGCTTAGTCTCGGAAGGTAGAATGGTAGCCTTATGCAATGCGGAAAATGCAAATGGAGACAGAGCTTAGTCTCAGAAGGAAAAAAGGTAGCCTTATGCAATGCAGAGAAATGTAGATGGAGACAGAGCTTAGTCTTGGAAGGCAGAAAGGTAGCTTTATGCAATACAGAGAAATGCAGATGGAGACAGAGCTTAGTCTCGGAATGCAGAAAAATGTAGATGGAGGTAGAGCTTAACCTCAGAAGGCAGAATAGTAGCCTTATGCAATGCAAAAAATAAAGGCGAATAACGATGAAATCTCTTAGCAGATAGATGATAGCTGATAGCTGATAGCTGATTGATGTATTGTGGTTGCTGGGATGTCTCGTATGGATAGTAATTGTAAATAGGCGATGATTCTGAGAGTTGTATTCCTGAAAAAGCTTGAGTATGTAATCGTATCGGGCTGCATCCGAAGAAAAATTATGAGTTTTGTAAAAGGGGGGAAGGTTAGTTCGTCTTCCCGTGGACCTCGCTTGTCCTACTCGGCTCTTGTTTTCATTGGGGTAGCATCGCTAAACAAAGCAATTTGATAGTAGCCATGCATGATATGATGTAAATACATAATTTAAAATTTTCTTTTAGATGAACTAATGACTGCGACGCGGTTCAAGACATTGCGACCTCTTTTGCTCCGAAATTTTGAGGGTCCTCAATATTCTACCCCAGTTTACTGGGCTGGTGCTTCTGATGGTTGCGTGCGACGAATGGCTGAAATTTGACTTTGGAATTTTGAGGGTCCTCCTCAAAATTCTGCCCCAGTTTCCAATATTGGGGAAAAATGAAATTTTTATTGAATTGTGACCGAACCATAAGGCTGCCTACATATTCCCTCTTAAACGGGAATCAGGTCAGACATAGTTCAAATTACATCATAAAGAAATCATAATGATTACACATAATAACGCTTGACTACATCTGAATTAATTGGCTTTGGCTAGACTTCTCCATCCATTTCTGTGAGTATGAGGGCTCCTCCTGTTAGGACCCGGTGAACCATGTACGGGCCTTGCCAGTTAGGAGAGAACTTTCCTTTGGCCTCATTCTGATGCGGGAAAATTTTCTTTAGCACCAACTGCCCTGGTGTGAATGGTCTTGGCTTGACTCTTTTGTTGAAGCCTTTGGACATCCTGTTCTAATACAGTTGACCATGGCAAACTACATTCATTATTTTCCCATCTATTAGGGCTAACTGCTTATAGTGGCTCTTTACCCATTCTACATCATCAAGTTCCGCTTCCTGTATAATCCTCAGGGAGGGAATCTCTACCTCGGCCGGGATGACTGCCTCGGTACTGTAAACCAACATATAGGGAGTCACCCCGGTTGATGTGCGAACTGCGGTACGGTACCCCAATAAAGTGAAGGATAGCTTTTTGTGCCACTGCTTGTGTTTGTCTATCATTTTCCTCAGTATCTTCTTAATGTTCTTATCGGCTGCTTCTGTAGCTCCATTCATCTGAGGTCTATAGGCCGTAGAATTCTTGTGCTTAATCTTGAAGGTTTCACACATCGCTTTCATCAGGTCGTTGTTGAGATTGGAACCATTATCGGTAATAATTGACTCTGGGATGCCGAACCAGCAAATTATACGGTCGCGGACAAAGTCTGCCACAACCTTCTTGGTCACTGATATGATGCTGCTTTAACCCATTTGGTGAAATAATTAATTACCACTAGAATGAACCTGTGCCTGTTTGATGCGGCAAGCTCGATAGGTCCGATGACATCCATTCCCCAAGCGGCAAATGGCCATGGCTAGTTTGTTGCATTAAGCTCATTGGGAGGCACCTTTATCATATATGCATGAACTTGGCAGCGATGGCACTTTCGAACATACTGGATGTAGTCCGTCTCTATAGTCATCCAAAAATACCAGCTCGGAGTATTTTATTGGCTAAGACGAAACCATTCATATGTGGGCCACAGTTCCCTACATGAACCTCTTCCAACAACCTGGATGCTTCTTTTGCTTCGACATACCTCAGTAATCCCAAAATCGGGAGTCTTTCTATACAGGATTACTCCGATGTAAAGGAAGTGATTGGATAACCTCCGTATTGTGTGCTTCTGAGTAGTTTTTGCAAGTTCTTGGTATCCTCCTGGTTCCAAATATTTCTTAATGTCATGAAACCATGGTTTTCCGTCTTCTTCTTCTTTGACATGAGCACAATAAGCGGGTTGATCCTGGATTTTTACCGGGATAGGATCAATGAAGTTCTTGTCTGGATGTTGAATCATGGATGATAGAGTAGCCAATACGTCTGTGAACTCATTCTGGACTCTGAGGATATGCCGGAATTCTATCTTTGTAAACCTCTTCCTCAACTTCTGTACATGCTGCAAATACGGGAGTATCTAGGAGTTCTTGGTTTCCCATTCTTCTCGGATTAGATGTATGAGTAAGTCTGAATCCCCAATCACTAGTAACTCCGGCAGGAACCCCGAATGCACATTTTGCGGGATTCAGTTTCAAGTTGTACCTTCTCAATCTGTTGAAGAACTTCCTCAGATCTTCCATGTGGTCAGTGGCTTTCTTGGATTTGATGATGATATCGTCTGCATACACCTCGATCTCTTTGTGTATCATGTCATGGAAAATAGTAGTCATGGCCCTCATGTAGGTGGCCCCAGAATTCTTTAATCTAAATGGCATCATCTTGTAATAATAAATTCCCCACAGCGTAATGAAAGCTATTTTCTCCGCGTCTTCTTCATCTATCCATATTTGATGATACCCAGCGAAACAATCGACAAATGACTACAACTCATGCTTGGCGCAGTTGTCAATCAGGATGTGTATGTTTGGCAAGGGGAAGTCATCTTTTGGACTAGCCCGGTTGAGATCCCGGTAGTTGACATAGACTCTGACCTTCCCATCCTTCTTTGGCACTGGCACAATGTTGGCCAACCATGTTGGATACTCCACAACTCTGAGGACCTTAGCTTTGACTTGTTTGGTAACTTCCTCCTTGATTTTCAAACTCATGTCTGGCTTGAACTTCCTGAGCTTCTGTTTTACCAGCGGACATGTCGGATTTGTTGGCAGTTTATGAGCTACAATAGATGTACTGAGACTAGTCATATCATTATACGACCAGGAAAATATGTCCTCATATTCGTTTAAGAACTCCGTGTACTTTTCCTTTTTTGACGGTGACAGGAGAACACTGATGCGCGTTTCCTTGACATTCTCTGTATTCCCCAAGTTGACAACCTCAGTTTCATCCAAGTTAGACTTAGGCCTATTCTCAAAGTCCTCAACTTCTTTAACGACCTCTTCTGGTATATCATCCTCTTCTGAGTCTATATCTGTTTGTTGCGTTATCTCGTCGTATGTCACATTCGTCGGTTCATTAAGATAAGTAATAGTAATGTTGTGTGAATAAAGTAAATGATAGAGAAAATAATAAGAGTGAGATTTATAAGAAACTGAAATACTTTCATAAATTCCATAATTGTTTTGAACATCGGGGCTCTTTTCAAAATTTGAAGAAAATACGGAAAGGAAATCAACTAGCAAAAAAGTAAAAGATAATTCATAGTGCTTTGTTCTGTCTTGCTACCCCGAAGCTTTCCGAGCCTTGGTGGTTCTAACGGACCAGTTGTTGAGGCACGCCCGTTGGCTCACAGCTTGTATGGAAGGGCCTTCCTCCCCTTCCTCCTCAAAAATGACATGACAGTCCATATTGTCGTCTTCCAAGAACAGATTCTTCATTTCCACCAATGTTTCCTCTTTTTCTAACCCATATATGATGTCTGCCGGCTGGAAAGTCTGCTCCAGGTGAGGTATAGGGTGCTCCAGTGGATAATAAGGGTTGCGCCATGGTGGCGACCAATCCTTGAATTCTTCCCAAGTATATCCATACCCCAACCCGAAGGTGGTGCCATGCTTCTTCAGTTTGATAGGTTTAGTGATTCCCTGGAAGTTCTTGCCGAGCCCCTTGCCAGGTTCATATCCGCTCCAATTCAATATACTTTCGATCTTGTTATCCCACCACTTATCCTTATCCACTGCGTTGACCCGCTCAATGTGATGGTAGGTTTCTCCGACTATCTTCCTTCTTCCTCCGATTGCTGGGATGGTCTGGAGACTGTATATGGGATTACTACCGTCGCCATGAATAATCACCTCTTGGTGATTCCACTCGAACTTCACTGCCTGGTGCAGGGTTGATGCTACAACTTTAGCGGCGTGGTTCCAAGGTCGTCCCCGTAGTAAGTTGTAAGATGCTGGGATGTCTATCACTTGAAAATCAATGTCGAACCAAGTCGGTCCCATTTGCAGACACAAACTGATCTGCCCAATAGTGGACCTTTGGGAACCATCAAAAGCTTTGACGTTGATAGCCCCATCCTTGATCTCATGCAGGCTCTTCCCCAACGTTCTAAGAGTCACCAATGGGCAAATATTGAGGTTGGACCCTCCATCAATTAAAGTCCTGGTGATGAAATAGTCCTCACATTGCAGAGTGATGTGCAATGCATTGTTGTGGCTTAACCCTTCCGGGGGTAACTCATCCTCGTGGAAAGTGATTTTATGACTCTCCAAAATCTGTCCTACCATGTTCGCCATTTCTCCTCCAGTTATGTTGCTGGGTACATATGCCTCACTCAGTATCTTCAACAAGGCATTCTTATGTTCATTTGAGCTTTGCAGCTAAGCCAGGATGGAGATCCGTGCTGGTGTTCTATTCAATTGATCAACGACCGAGTACTTTTTTGCTTGTATCCTCCGCGAGAGATCATCGGGCCCAGTTTCAATAGACCGTCCAGAGGCCTACTTATTTGATTCATCTAAATGCTCTAGAGTATAAATCCTACCGGTTTTGGCCATACCCTATGTTGCAATTGCTTCTTCAAACCTAGTTTTCCCTTTCCTTCTCACCTCGGCGGTGTAATCCCAAGGAAAGACCTGTGTTTGGAATGGTGTTATGGCTGACATTGCTACATGAATGGGTACCCTCGCTTTGGGAGGTAACACAACAACTCCAAATGGTACAGGTGCCTTTGGAGACCCAAACTCAACCTCAATTGGCCCTGTGGTCTTTGTAGACGATGGTGTTTAAAGCTCGAAAGGTACGAACATGTTTACTTCAGCATCCCCAGAGGGCTGGATCTAGACTATAATTGGATTTAGTGTGACTGTTGGTTTCTTGGGCTCGTTACCTTCGGTAATTAATCCAGTTGACCCTTTGGGGTCCAAATCATCTTCTACCTCGATCATGTGTACACCTCCACCCTTATGATCAGGCAGGGGATTGTTGCGAACATTGGGAGGCTCCTTTGCCACGATGATCTTGTTGTCAATTAAAGTTTGGATTTTATCCTTTAGAGATGGACATTCATCAATGGTGCCCCTTCATTCCGAAATGGTATGTACAGTCTTTGTTCGGGTTGACCCATTGGGAAGGATTTTCTGGAGTTATGGCAGAGATAGGGGTGACGTAACCAACAGCTTTGAGCCTTTTATACAGGTGGTCGATTGGTTCGGCGATGGCAGTGTATTGCTTGGGAGGTCTACGGTCAAAGTTAGGGCAGTCTAGGGAAGTTTTGGCGGGTGGGAGGTGATTGATAGTAAGAGGGCTGAGCATTATAGGCTTGGTAGACGGGTGCGGGTTGGGAATATCTTGGCGAGGTAGGTTGATATGTGGGAGGTGGAGATGATTGGTAAGTATGTGGTGGAGCTTGGTAGGAAGGTGGGGGTTCTTGGTAATTAGGGATAGATTGATATGTGAGAGGAGGTGCTGGGTAAGCTTGGTATTTTACTGGGGACTTCATTCTTTGTGCAACCATCACGGCACTCACATCCCTTTTCTTGGACGTGACACCAGACTGTATATCCTTGTTGGTAGCTTGCAATGCCTCAAAATTAGTGACCATACCACTTTAATGCCTTCCTCAATCATTTCCCCTAGCTTGATGATGTCGGAGAATTTCTGTCCTTCGATTAGCATAAACCTCTCATAATACTGTGGGTCCTGAGCTCGGACGAAAAACCTGTTTATTTATTCTTCTTCTAAGGCCGGCCTGACCTTAGCAGCCTCTAATCTCCAACGAGTAGCATACTCGCGGAATGTCTCTGTAGGTTTTTTCTTCAAATTTTGGATGTAGAATACATCTGGCACATTCTCCGTATTGAATCTGAACCTGTCCATGAAATCGGGCGCCATTCCTACCCGGCTTGTCCACTTCTTGGGGTCTTGGCTAATGTACCAAGATAGAGCATCACCTTTCAAACTCCTCATGAAGTGCTTCATGTGAATCTTTTCATCTATTCCGACACCGACCAATTTATCATAGTATGTCCTCAAGTGGACTCTGGGATCCCTTGAGCCATCAAACATCTCAAACTTAGGAGGTTTGTACCCCTTGGAAAGTTCGACGTCTGGCTGAATGCAAAGGTCCTCACAATTCAGCCCCTCAATACCTTTGTTTCCCTTAACACCTTGGACTCGGCTTGTCAGTTTCTTGAGTTCTGCAGCCAGGTTCTTGATGAGAGAGTCTTTGTCATCAGACTCTGGTGTGCTTAAGATAGGTTGAGTGTATTGTGGTATGGTTTCCACATAGATCGGGGTGTGGCGGTGATGATCATTTGTGGAGTTTAGTGATTCGGGAATGAGGAGCGGGGTGTTGTTTGAAGTGTGACATGTGTTACAATTTTGATGGGAAATGGGTTGCTTCTATGGTTTCGGGGCGTTTTGTGGAGGTATAGGATTTTGAGCATTGGGGAAGTTGATGTCTGGGGTAGTGAGGGAAAATGACAAGTTTGCCAAGTTCCAAACTTGGTCCAGTTCTTCTTGAAATTTCAGTAACTTCTGTTCGAGTTGGGCGGCACTTTCCTTGGACACTTGAATACCCTAAGGAACCTCTACTCTTTCAACTGAGTTCTCCTTCCTGACGTTTCTCAATCTTCCATTTTTGCTTTGTTCTTATTTTTTATAGGACTCGGAGGAGGAGGAGGTGGAGGGCCCTTAGATCTTGTGGAGTAGGATGATGATGCCAGAGTGCACGAACTAACCTTTGGGGAAGGGGAATAAAACAAAAAGGTAACAAGTTAGTAAGGGTTGTGAGAAAATGTAGTAATATTTAAACACATGGTGCAAGGATATAAATCATGTCCTAATTTGGGTGCCTCGTTGTGCCCAAGGTAGGCCTAGCGACAAGTTGATTTAGAGAACTTATAATGCTAAATGCCTCATTTTACTGATAAAAAATAAGACAAATCCCAAAACGACACTAAAATTGCGGAAAGTAAAATGTCACTAATGGCCATTGGCCTTATTACATTTTAAACCGAAAAGAAAAGACTCCTAACTACTTGATCCCAGAAGGACCTTCCCTAGACTCGGCATCTTTAGCTCCATCGAACGGCTTCACCAGCTCACGCAGTCCCAGCAGCAAATAAGTTCTAGCCAAGTGTCCTCTTTCACTTCCTTCAACGTTCTGGCAGTTTTCGATCCTCTGGATGAATTTCCTTTCCAACTCTACCAAACCACGCTCCAAATACCCTAGTCTCTTGTTGGCGCTGACAGCCATATCTTTCCACTCTTCAATAAACTTCTGATGTGCTTCTTGAATTTCCTGATGTTCACTTTCGCACTCTCTGATCCTCTTGCATAATTGGTTGTACTTAACCTGTATTTCAGCCCTCTCGTTGATGACCCTATGACCTCGAACAGACCCGGGCTATCCCAACCCACCATGATCTTCTTCTAACCAACCTGGATAGTATGGGGTGTAACCGGCATGGTATCTGTCAGGTTATATGGAATCCTTTTCCAGGATGATTTTGCAATTCCACATGTGTTGAGCTTGACATTTGTACAGGCTATCGTCGTCTTGGAAATCAGCCCTGAAGTGACTCATCTTGTTGACCTTCGGTATGACCTACTTCCTCCTCGCCTTCCTCATAACTCGAAGAGGGACATAGGGATAAGTTCCTATCAGACCAATGAGTATAAGGAATGGAGTGTCCCAAAAGCGGATGATAAACTCTCCAGTAGGGAACCATTCGAACATCCACTGTACTTTGTCTTCTTTCAGATTTTCAAACATCTCTACCCACCATTTAACGTCTTTCGGTTGAGCAAACATGTTAGGCATATAGCTTATTATCTTGGGATGGTGGAAGGCTATATGATCATTCCACGGCCTTCGTGGAAGCTCTTGACGGTATTGACCCCTTTGGAGATGTTCTATAAGCCAGAGTTGGAGTAGTAAGTTGCAACCCTCGAAGTGACTGGCCCCTCATTAATAGTTTTCCAAGGCTTGGTATATCTCAGCAACAATCATAGGTACTATGCTAAAAGGCTGCCCCCCAATCCCTTCCATTAGAGTCTTGGTAACCATGGCTAGTCTGGTATGGATCCTAGCCTTCTTCATAGGAAACACTATCATCCCCAAAAAGCAGAACATAAAGACGAAGACCCTCATGTGGATATGCCCCAATGATGTAAGAGCAAATTCGTCTGGGTAGGTGCGGTAGGACTTGCTATAGCCCTACCTCTCATACAGATAATCGAAAGGAATATAAGAATCCTTTAAACAGGTCAAGTCTGGGTTTTTCTTCAGTCCCATCATCTTGAGGAAACCCCTACCCTTGCGATTTTCTGGCATAAGCAAACCTGGAGTCTCCCAAGGAATACCTGCTAACCCTCCTATTTCCTCGAGTAGAGGTGTCATTTTAAGATCGCCAAAGTGAACACTGATATATCACTGTCCCAGAATAAAGTTGCAGCCTCTATTATTTTGTTGTCAGGCTGGATCCCTAAAAGAGAAGGTAAATTCTCCAAATATTTGCGGACGAGAGTCTGGTCACTGGAGTGAAGGTCTTCCCACCAGCTTAGCAACCTTGGGTGAATGTTGGTTACCATGACAAATCTGGGGACTTCGTGCCTCATTTTTTGCAAAACAAAGTGTTAGACCCCAACCCTCCGGACTCGACTATTTAAACCAATAATTAGCATAATGGCATTTAGTTCTCCAAATAATTGCACAGAATATGGTGTTATCCGTTTGAGTTCCAAGGAAACCAAGTGGACTTTGAACAGGGCTATCTTAAAGAGTCATTATGTGGACAACATAACTGACTCAACTAGTTTTGACAGTGATGCATGCACAGTTAAATAGAATAAGGTTTTTATGGGGTATTAGACCGGTACCCTTGAGCGGACAACTCAAGAGGGAAAGGCACGGAACCGTCGACTGCATTGCTAATCGACTGGTTTTACCGCAAATATGCCTTTGCCAAATTTAGGGGGTAAAAATAACGGAAGAGCACAACAACTCATTATAAGCATTGCTATGGTATTCGTTTGGCACGAGTGGAATATGATGTTGAAGATGCAATTACAAGAATAAAACAAATTTTTGCATATTTTAACGTTCATAAAAATAATGATTACAATAATTGCTCAGAATTATTATAACATTGAAGGAAAGCAGTAAATGAAAGCATTAAAGAAAAAGAAACAAAAGCCAAATCAATTTCGAATAAAGACATTAAATAAAGCAATAAAGTCACAGATAACATGAAGTGGTAAAAGCCTAAAGGAATCCCCAGCAGAGTCGCCATGCTGTCGACGCCCCCTTTTTCTAAAGCGAAATCGGGTTTATGACATTTGGGAGGACAACTCTATTCCCTTTTGGGATTTGGGTTTTTTTGGATTTGAAGAGTCGCCACCTAATGATTAAGTGCATTGGGACACTAAGAGTTTTTGAGTTGGAAAACCAGAGTTCAGGTAAGGGCTGGAAATTATCTCGAGGGGAAGGTGTTAGGCACCCCTCAAGATCCACTAGTGTGGTTCTCGGCCATGTCATATTGTGACATTATATGCAAACAACAAGTACGCAAACAAATACAAAGGGGTTTTCACATAATAGTTGCAAGAGATTAAGGAAGTTAAAGAAACTGAATTTTGAAAGAGTAAGCAGTTTTGAAATCTTGAATAAAGGAGGAAATTTTCATATAGCTGTTGCAAGCAGTTTAAAAGCTGAAGTTTTGGCGAAAAAGTAGTTGAAATTCTGAAACAAAAATGGACAAATGAGGGAAGGAGTCGTAGGTTTATACATAATATGGATCATTCCACATAACACCGGGTAACCGTTTATACACGTGGTGTTATCGCATGGTCATCATATCCATATCTACCCGTTCCTACCCCGTTAAGGTACTAAATGCGGAATGGTCTCGTTTTACCTATTGCATGCTATTACTCGCCCCCATCTTATCGGTCCCGGAGGCACTTAGGACCACTAATCCTAAAGGGTAGGATATTAGGCTGATTAGTTTCAAAGGATAAAAATCTAAGGCAACATACAAAACATATACTGCACGTTGGGGGAAGCATGTAGACATATAAAGGCTCATGTATACCTCCTCAAACAAACACATAAATAGCATGACTTAAACACAATTAGGGTCTCAAAAGATAGGAACTTTTACATCAATTAAAACTTGGTTTTGAAAATGAAGTAGTAACAATAATAGCAAGATTCTGGGCAGAGGTGAGTAACCCAGTAAATAAAATCAGAAGCCCAATAAAAGTAAGTAGGTGCATCATTTCAAAATCGTTTTCAACAGAGTTTTGTTTTAACAAAAAGGCTGAGTGAACTTCAGAAAATCAAAACAAGAATAGGAATGGCAGAGTTAAAACTTAAAGAAGTTGGTTGGTTTTAGGCTAATAGAAACACAATTGATCAGTTCTTATCGGACCTGAAGTTTTCCTAGGCGTCGTTACGCATTGTCTAGCTATTTTAGAGAATGAAGACACATATTTTGATTCTGATTTATAAAGGTACGCGTGATAAGACATTTGCAGAAAATGTTTCAAACCACTTAGCCATATTTTAACAAAGTTATTAGCTAAAAGTGAATTAATTACTACAACTTGAACGACTGAGAAGTCCTAAGGGCAAGATATCTAATGCACATAAGAATTCCTTAAAAAAACATGATTTCTAGTATGCCAATGCAGTAATGACAAATTATTTGTCTTGTTGTTGATCGTTTGCTAGTTATTAACTGATCGTGGTTACAAGGTGAGCGTAATGACAGGCTGAAAGTGAAGAACCTAAAGCATGATCTCTAATGAATGAGATGCATGTCCTATGCAAGTTATCTATTGTGCAGATAAATAAATAAAATCCTATAAGCATAACTATTCAACCCCAATTGTTTGTTTACAAATTATTACAAACCAGTATCATCTAAATTACAGTAAACAAGAACAGAAAAAATAAGAAGCTATTCTATAGGGAGCCTTCAATCAGGCCCAGTCTTCCAACCTCAACCCCTTAGAGTTCACATCCTTTTGCCATGGTCTAGGTGCAGCAAAGCTCCCTAGGGCCCCATTGGATCCCTGGCCAATACCAGTACCTCGACATTTTAGAAGAATGCAGGACAGGTGCAGTGTGGAATACCAACCTTATGTGTCAAAGTTCAGTGAGTACTTAGGGGTACTCAATCAATGCTTACATGAAGGGGGAAGAACATATTCTCTAAGAGTAGTGTAAAGTGCAGGAAGAAGAGTTTTCGAAAATAAGGGGGTTTGCTTTAAAAAGAAAACATTAGGGACATTAGTTTAATAACATAAGATTGCATACAATGATCATGGGAGAAAGGGGGCAAACAGATCACAATGTTAAAGATGACTACACAGAATCAGAAGATTCAGGGGACCAAGGATTGGTCAAGCTTAAACATAAGTCTTAGACAATAACAGGGGAAAAATCATGACATGCAAACCAAGAAAGACATACAAAGTGCCAAGGATCAGGGGAACTGGGAAGTGGTAAATTCAGGCATGCTAATGTACAGCAATAGGACATAGGCATAGCAAGTAAAGTTAGGAGTAGACAAAGTCAGACTTAGCATGTGAATCAGAAGACATGGTAAAGTATTAAAGTAAAGAATCAATCACACATTGAGCAAGAGAAGCATAAGTAGAAGAAAATCAAAAAGATGATGAACTGAAACAAAAATAAACACATTGGTGTGAGACTTAAAAATTAATTAGGACATACCAGTAAAAGAGCAAAAACATGATGCAAGGACAAAGTAGTAACACTATATTAGCCTTGGCTTTCAGCCAGCTAATAATAAGCAGGAGCATAGCATAGCAATAGAGCCAAAGAGCAATAGAGAATGCAGATTTTTGAAAGTATTAAGTGGTGTGTGTAAGTCAGAAGACTGTCGTGTGTTCTGTGTAAAGGCTTAGGGTATTTATAGTTGAAAGTAGGTGGTATAAATAAGGTAAAAATCACATAAATATATTAATTGAAGAACTCGGTATCAATTAATTAAAGAATCAAGGAAGTACTCCAATTAATTAAGGGAATCAAAATCAAAAGAAAAGATTCAGCACCATATGAGGCAAGTAGGAAAAATCAATGTGGGATCAAACAAGGAAGGAGTCAAGGTTCAGTATAGCACATAGTAGCCAATTAAGACCAAATTCAGGAAAAATCCAATTAAGGAAAGGCTAAGTAGAACAGAGTACTATAGCAAATAAGATAACAAAAATCAATTAATTTAAAACAGGCGAATAGAATGCTAGGGTTTTGAAAGAAACTTTTTGAATTACCAATCAATCAAGGAAAATCAGAATCAATCATGTGAAGTCATGATTCTATATTCTTAACATATAAATAGAGGTGAATGAACAAAAGTAGCGAGAAAAATTAGCCATATAGATAGAAGGGAACTAGATATGAACAAACACAACCATCCAGAGGTAGTGAACATAGGTTAAGGCTCAGCAGGACACATTCAAGGAATGGTGACCACGAAACATTAACAAGAATCAAGGAAAATCAAGCTAACACAAAATCAAATGAAGGAACATGCTAACACATAGAAGCAGAGTAAAGAAAATCGTGCTAACACACATAATCAAGAAAATCATGCTAACACACATAATCAAACGAAGGAACATGCTAACACATACAAACAATGCCAAGAAAATTAAGCTAACACACATAATCAAGGCAAAGAAACATGCTAACACCCATAATCAATCAAGTAAACATTTTTAGAAATTAGGGTTTTTTTAGCAGAGTCAAACTAGAAAATAGTAAGAACATAGAAATCGGTCAGAATAAACAAAGAAAGGGTTTAATCATAAAGAAAATCAGTTGAAGCATGCGTAAAAGAAATCCAAGAAACCCTAAGTTAAAAAAAATGGTTCAAAGCAGAGGATCTTTCAGAATAAACTCGAGAATAAGGAGAACATAGAGGAAAACATGAAAATAGCATGAAGTAACACTGTTTTTGAGAGATTCAGGAGAGAGCTAGGGTTTCAAAAAAGGGAAACCCTAATAGAAGTGGAGAGAACCTATCGAAACTTCATAGATCGTGACATATAGGGTGTCATTTCGCCTGAAATCACAATGGAGAACTCGTAAGTAGCAGGACCAGGAACCCTAGGTCTCAATCACCATGGTCCATAAGCCTCTAAGGTCCTAGAGGTGTTGAATAGGACAATGATAGGCCCATCAGAGCCTTGGGGTTGAAGGGAGGTGGCCGGAAACAAACTAGGCGAAGCTTTCAAGGATTGATTTGCATGGTAGGGCTTCTGGGATCTCAAAATAGAGGGAATCAGTGAGCTAGGGTTTCACGGCAGTTGATGGTCGAATGGGGTGAGATTGGAGGTGGTCGGAGAGGCGGTGGAGATCATCTGTAATGACCCGACTGGTCGTTTTGAGTACCAGTGCTCCATTCAGTAGTTGGAGGCCATGAACAGCTTCATTTCGAGTATTATGACTTATTCCCATGGTCGGAATTTAAATTCAAGATGATCGGAGCTAAATTTAAATGAAAATTTCCATTTGAGAAGCTTAAAGTTGAATGAAAGAACTAGGATTGGAATTTTGAGTAAACGACCTCAAAATCAGGATCTAAAGGTTCCAGCAGGTTTGTATGATGATTTCGGACTTGGGCGTATGCCCGGATTGGGTTTTGGGTAACCGGGAGTGTTTTGGCGCCTATTGTGGAAGTCAACGTTTTAGAAGGAATTTCTTAAGTTTGGCTTGAAGTGCATTTCATTATTATCGATGTCTGTTTGGGATTTTGAGTCTGAGAATAGCTCCGTATGGTGATTCTGGAGTTGGGAGCGCGATCGGAAGTGGATTCGGAGGTCCGTAGGTCCTTTTGAAACAATTTGGCTAAAGTTAGAATTTGAAGGTTCTTAGGGAGTTTGACCGGAAGTGGAATTTTTGATATCTGGGTCGGAATCCGATTTCGGAAGTTGGAGTAGGTCCGTAATGTCAAATATGACTTGTGTGCGAAATTTTAGGTCAATCAGACGTGATTTGATAGGTTTAAACATCGGAAGTAGAAGTCGGAAAGTTCAAAGTTCATAAAGCTTGAATTAAGGTGAAATTCATGATTTTGGCATTATTTGATGTGGTTTGAGGCCTCGAGCAAGTCCGTAATGTGTTTTGGGACCGGTTGGTATGATTGGTTGGGGTCCCGGGGGCCTCGGGTGGATTCCGGGAGGTTAACGGATCAAAAATGGATTTTTGGGAAGGCCTGAGAATTTGCTGCTTCTGTCATAACCGCATCTGCGGTTCTTGGACCGCAGAAGCGGTACCGTAGATGCGGTCAAAAGCTCACAGAAGCGGAAGGAGCCTGGCCCAGGAAAATCACAGAAGCGACCCAGGGACCGCAGAAGCGGTTTCGCTTAAGCGGCCCCCAAACAGCAGAAGTAGTTAGCTCCCTCTTGCCCAAAGCCGCAAAAGCGGCCAAAAGTCGCAGAAGCGACGTCCGCATAAGAGATAATAATCCCGCAGAAGCGGAAATGTCTGGAGGCAGAAGCTTGATTTAAGTTGCGAATTTGGTTCATTTCTCTCATATTCTTCACTTCATTGGGCGATTTTTGGAGAGCTTCAAGGAGGGATTTCATCAGCAATGTCAAGGTAAGCTACCCCTACTTATTTCCAAGTTAAATACAAGATTATACCATGGAATTAGGCATGAAAATTGTGGGAAAATTTGGGATTCTTGGTAGTAACCCTAGAAATTTAATTCTTGGACTTTAGCCACGATTTGGAGTATGAAATTAAGAGGAAATTATATATTTGAGTTCCTAAGGTCATGGGCAAAGTTTATCTTCGAAAAATTTCGGATTTTCGGGCACGTGGGCCCGAGGGCATTTTGTCAACTTTTCGTTCGGGGTGAGGAATGGTTATAAATTGGGTTGTAAATTATAATTTAGCATATATTAATGGATTTATATAATCGTTGGCTAGTTTTGGAGCATTGTGCGTTGGTGCAAGTCTTCAGAAGAATGTAGAATGCCAGTTGTGGATCTTCGGAGCGAGGTGAGTCTCCTTTCTAATCTTGTGAAGGGGAATTTACCCCATAGGTGAAGTAAATGATTATGTGCTCCTATTTGTATGGGCTACATATGTACGAGGTGACGAGAGTCCGTGCGTAGCTACTATCATGCTATTGTCCGGGTAGTCTAGGACCCAAAGAGCAGGTTATACATGGATTATAGTGAACCCATTTATGGTTTGAACTGCCTAAATCACATTAAAGTAGTAAATGAATTTCAAAGGGATTAAGCTTCATTTCTTAAAAATTGTTAAAGCAGAATTGGTTTTATTTGAATAAATATTCCCCGATAAATTCTTATTTGACTGATTTAGCATGTAGTTTATGTGTGCCTGCATCGCATGGATGATTAGCGCGCATGATATGTGTTTAATTATGGAACGGGCCGAACGCCTCAGTGATAATAGATGCATCTATGGTTCGTGCCGCTCGAGCCTCGGCAGTGCACAAGTTACATTCTGTTGGAGCAGGCCGTCGACCTCGGCATGATTTACGCATGTGTATTTTTTTACTTGGAAATTTGTAAATGTGGAATTGGCCCTACATGGCATGACATAAATTGATAAAATAATAAAGAACAGACTTTAGAAGCCCTTGATTTATTGTTGAAGGTGTTTACCTGTTTGCTGGCTTCACAATCAGAACTTTTATACAAATCCATGATTATTCTCGCACTTATAGAATATTGCTAATTGACCTCTAGTGAGTGTTGGAGTTGGCCATCTCATCTCTACCCCTTTGGGATTAGGCGGGATACTCACTGAGTACACGTTGATTACGTACTCATACTACACTTCTATGCATTTTTGTTGCACAGGTATATATAAACCTCTAGCAGCCTATTGGGTGTAGCAGAATGGATGACGATGGGGCTAGGTGAGCTGCATCATTGAGGCGACCGCAGTTAGAGTTGTTCCTTCCAATGTACTGTATTTACTTTCCGCCCACTATATTCCGGGCGGATGTTGTATTTTATTTCTCTTATCAGTAGTCGCTCATGTACTTGTGACACCGGGTTTCTGGGAGGGTTTACAACGGATCTATTTTAACTGTTACTATTTAAATTTGAATTCCAGTAATGTACTTTTATTTATAAAAATGGAAGGAAAAACCTTAGATTTTCAAAAGTATTAAAAGAGGAATTAATTGATAGGTTAGTTGGCTGGCCTGACAGAGGTGTCCAGCGCCACCACGACCCTTAGTGGATTTTGGGTCGTGACAACATGGTATCAGAGTACTAGGTTCCCGTCGGTCTCACGAGTCATGATCAAGTCTAGTAGAGTCTCGCGGATCGGTACGGAGACGTTTGTACTTATCCTCGGGAGGCTACAGTGTTGTTAGGAGTACTTCTCTTCTTGATTTCCTTATCGTGTTGTTCGATTCCTTTGGGGCGTATGCCTTTGATTCCTTCTCACTCAATCATACGCGATGCGAGTGCTTGTTATAAATCGAAATTTGAAGAATTGAAATGGCACTACAAATGTGGTGCGGGAAGATTTTTCCCGGTATAGTTGATTGGGCTATTATAGTCGCATTATGGGGGGATATTATATTATTTCAGCTTAGTAATAGAACTTCTAAGAGCCTTGAGGCTAGGCACAGGTTGACGTGATGTTTATGAGCAGTTATTCCGCAGCATTGTTGTAATGGTAGGATGATGCCCATATGTCAGGGCAGTGAATGAATTGAACGGAGGTTTACTCAGTGTGCAATCAAGGGATTCAGTATTTTACTCCCGGCAGGGGAAAGTCAATCGAACTAAGGATGGCCAAATAGGGACTGGTGGGAGCAATGAAACGTGGTAATTGCAGGCGTGGTAGAGTTCTCCTCTATATGGGGGTGTTGCTTCCCTACTTGTACGCTTTAAGCTTGTCAGTGTTATGATCTGCTACAATTCGCCTTGGGGCAAGATATTATGAAATAATATTGAAGATACAACGGTCAGATATCGCATGACACGGTGGTTTAAGATCGAATCAGAATTTCTAATATTGGCGACTCGATAAAGATGACCTTTGGAAAGGTTTAAAGTTAGCAGCAATGGTGGATTCAAGTGCCACGAAGATAGATTTTATTTAAGGCAACAATTGAGCAGCAAAGTATGAGGAAGGACACATGGGAAGTGTCAGGTGGTGTTTAAAACTTCTAGAAAGCCAAGTATGAGGAGCAAGGTCGAGTGGCTAACTGAAGAGATGAGTTCCGCCAAAGTGGGAGAGTGGCTAGGGTTGCATATGGGCTTGGTAGTAGGATGACTACGCGCCTTAAAGCGAGTTTGGATCGAATTGGGGATTTTAAATGATTGGTGATTGAAGACTGCGGGTATGATGTGAAGTATGGGCTATTATGCGGCAAAGGATTTGATATAGCAGAAAGGAGTTGCTTGAAGTGGAGAAGGGTGCAGCATAACCCTGAATTTGGAAGGATGTTGTCGCGCATTTAGTTGATGTTCGCGAAAGGCGAATGGACTTGTGCAACTGGAAAGTGATCTCGGACTCAGGACGGGCTATTGGTGTCATAGTGAATGTACCCCGTGCAGTGGCATGGGAAGATGTCAGGAGGTGACTCCCCTAGGTGGGTTATTCCCCGTGAGCAGATTAGCGGTTGCGTGGTTGGCGAAGCTTCTGCAAGGAATTATATTGGTTGTCCAACAAAGAGGTCGGTCGTGCAAATGTGGATGATGATTCAGAACATGAAAGATGGGGATTTATAGGAAGATTCCGAGAAATTGCGGCGGATGATTTCATAAGGTTACGTCAATAAGAGGTAAAAAGGGTCGGGTGAACTCAAGAATGGTGAAATGATGGCTTCAAGCTAAATGGGAGAGTCCCACCGCTTGTGATTGGGCTGTATGATTAACTACTTGCATGATTTCTGGTTATTAGCATATTGATGGATTATCTCAGCTATGAGAAAAGACCATAAGTGGTAATTCGAGCAAATGAATTGTTGGAGGCATGCGATGGTTGGCCTTATTGGCTCATGTCCGGACTTGGAAAAAGGTTCAGGATTTATGCCTGGTATAGATACAGGTTTCAGAGGAAGTGATTTCGTCGGGTGCTTCGCCGAGAGAGTATTCGTGTGTTATAAGAATTACGGGGTGAATTATATTTGGGACCAAGTCATAGCGGGTGGCTCTCAGCAATGGTCCTAGTGGAACTCAAAATATAAAGTGTGGTACCTAATGATTTCAAGCCTATAAGTACAACTAAGAATCAAGCTTTGTAGCAGCTTATGAGAAGGTGCCCAAAATGTTCTATGATGTGTTACCTTGTGGTGTAGCATTTGAGAAATGTGAAATAATTCGTTATATTTGAGACAACATGGTCTCGCAATTCAAGGTCACTCGTGGGTGAGTGTAGAGGGAGTATGTTATGCGATGAAGAGAATTAGTATTATTTCCAAAGCAATCAAGGATGAAATGAAAGAAGGTGGGTTGATTAGCCATAATTGAATTTGGCACGTTGGGGTCTGTGATCCGTTCATTCAGCGTGATCGGGTTATGCGTTTGATTTGTGGCGGTACGTGTGAGGTTTGTCGGCCGCCATAATTGATAACGTTCTAAACCATTCTACTGTTATGGCTTGTTAAGTGGAAGTGGATTCCGGAAGGGGCTATGGTGGCTTGGACCACTACTTGCAGATTTGCGTATTCTACAGTTATGGGAAATACCTGTTGTATT
>MU779721.1:14127-28291 GCA_026770625.1 Nicotiana glauca | reverse complement strand
GCGATTTTTGGATCTAGGGTTTTTAGGAGCTCACTCTGTTCTTGAGGTTCAAGTGCTCGACTGATTTTGATTTAGTGTTACATGTCCATTTCAGACGAAATGGACATCCAACATTAATTAAAAATCAAGTTCGAGGTTAGTTCACTTGAAGATTTAATTCAGTGAGTTCTCTTTTTAATTTCTTTCTTTCTTATTTTCTTTTTTCTATGTGTGAGTACCTGAGATGCAATTGTTTAAGTTCGAGCCCAGTTTGATTTGAACTTTAGACCTAGGTCGTTTACTTCTTCGGATTTGCTTTCATTGGTTTAGTTAATTGATTCGTATTAGTTTAAATTTTGATCTTGCTTCTGTTTTGGGTAATATTAATTGTTCAAGTATTGGTTTAATTCCAATTGGTTTAAATCATTGCTTGAGTTGGATTCTTTTTCAGTGTCACTTTGATTTAGTTGGTTTTAGTGATCCTGATAAGTAGTGTAGTAAATTTGAGTATTAGCTTGCAATTTGATTTTGTTTCTTGTTAGATTTTAGCTTCAAATCTGTTTTGGGTTTTTGTTTGGTTTGGTTGATTGAATTAATACTCTTGTTAATTTATTTAGTTTAGTTTTAATTGTTTCTCAATTGCAATTTCATTAGGCTTAAGGTTGGATATAGCTGAATAGTTTGGCCTCTTAATTAATCCTAGTCAAATTTTAACTCAAGTAAAAGGGTTGTTTGGTTTAGTAATTTCAGGGAGTTTTCAAGGATAGTTTGGGCATAGAAAAAGGTTGTTTTATGAAGAATAGTAAATTCAAAACTAAGATAAGGGTAGTGTAGGTATTGTATAGTTAAAAGAACACTCTAGGGCCTTCTAGAATAGGACTTTAGTGTAGATTTCAGCAAACTTAAGGCAGTAACTTGAGAAACAAGTCAGAAATTGAAGGTTTAATCGGTGAAATCTGAAATTAAAAGAGGGAAAAAATATGTGAAAGCTTCCAGAACTTTCTGCCCTGTTATGGCCTATAAAAGGCAGCCTTAGTACCTTCACTAACAAGTTTAGAAGCTCTAAAAATTAAAAATCCATTCCAGCCTTTAATTCTTCCCAAAAATCCCTTCCTGAAGTTCAGAATTTCAAAATTTAAGGAAGTGCAAAACCTGCAATCCTTTAGCTCAAGCCTTCTTTTAACTTTTAATTTCCATCAACAATCCAAAAAAATACAAAATATCAAGTAAAAATCCAAAAAAACACAGTTGCATTGTTTGTTTAGAGTTGGTTTTTGAGTTTTAGTTCAATTTTGACTGAATTGGAGGTCAAACGAGTGGGTTTGAGTTTGTTTTGTTGCTGGTTAATTCTCTGTAACTCTTCCTGGGGCTGTAATTGTGATTTGATCTAGAATTGATCTTATTTTGCTGCTGATTTGAGCTGTTGATTGCTGCTTAACACTGCTGAACCTTTTCCTCTTTCATCTCATTTTGATTCCAGGTACATTTTCTCTGTAGCCTTCAAGCACTAGAAATGAAATGAAACATTGGCTCATTTGTCCACTTTGTTTTTTTTCTTCTGAATTATGTTTAGCTAGATTCAGCGAGTTAATGTTATTTTGTGTACAGTCGACTAAGGACTCTGTAGAATTGTAAGGACTATTGAACTATGCTGAATTTAATCGAGTGCTAAAAATTATAGTGTTAACTGTAATATGATGAAGACATCTGTGTGAGTTTTAAAATTAGGCTGATTTTTCTTCAGTTCATACGAGTTGTCCCACAGAATTCTAAGTGCATGTTTACTTCATGTAAATCGAATTTATCCACTTGTGAACTAGATTATCGTTCATGCTTCAACAGATCCTTGAGTTAGATGAATTAGCTATTTGACATTTTAGCCTGAACAGGAATAGTACTCCTATGCCACAAGTGAGCTTTGATTATGTTAGTTCAATTGATATATTCATTGAATGTCGATAAGGGTCTGCCTGTGTAAATCTGAACACCGAAAACAAATAAAAAAAAATCGAATAGACCTTTGCTTTGAATTTAGAAATTGCCTGTACCTATTATCCTAATCAAGGAGTAGAAATGCTGAGAATTACTCGAATAGCTCGTTTAGGCCTGCTCCTAGGCCCAGGGCTGATGGCCCATGCCATTTGTTTGGACACTAACATCATTAAGGCAAGGATCAATCCAGGCTTGTGTACTTCCACAATTGGGCCTGAGTCAATTGGCCCAGGCAGATGACAGTCCGTGAGACCATTTAATTTCAAGGTCGTATGGGCTGAGTTTTTCTTAAGAATTCAATGTCAAATTGCTGAAGGTCATTAAAATTGTACTAGGAACATGGGGCTTAATTTGCAAATATAAATTTGGGTTTCGAATTAGGTGGCAGGTTCAAATTAAGAGGTTTCTCCTTTTGTTTGAACTCAGACTTGAATTCGAGGTTTGAATTTATAAATGTAAATTAATTGGTCTTTTTAGAGACAAATAATAAATAGAAAATTGTAGTTTGCTTTAGGTTGGCCTTTAAATAATAAAATGAGACGAGTCTCGCCGAACAAAATATACAATTGCGAGGCCCTCATTAATTACTCGATTAAAAAATATTTAGCATTTGGAGTGTGCCGTTTAGCGAATTTCATGGCCTCCCACAAAGTTAATAACCCGCTAGCCGCTTTAGGCGCGTTCTTTAATAATTTTACCTTCCTAAACTCGGGTGCACATTTATGTGACCCAAATCCAAATCCCAACGAAGTCTAAATGTGTCAAAAACTGCGGATGCATTAATGTGACGTGGTTCGAGACGCGTTTTCATGACGTTGCAATTCTCTTTAAAAAATAATAATAAAAGCAGTTTTCAAGTTAAAAAGCACATAAGTTAAAAACATGTATTAAAATCACATTTTTGCCATTTATAATAATTTAAGCGACCTTGCTAGAACCACGGGATCCGGGGGTGCCTAACACCTTCCCTCGGGTCAACAGAATTCCTTACACAGAATTTCTGGTTCGCAGACTGCAATTGGGAAGTCGACAATTTTCCTCGATTTGGGATTTAAATTAAACCGGTGTCTTGGGACACCAAAAACCAATCCTATCCCAAGTGACGACTCTAAAAATAAATAAATAATCTCGTTTCGAATAATGTTACTTAAATTGGAAAAACTCCTTTATATATTATTCTTCGGGGTAGGTGTGTAAAAAGGAGGTGTGACACGGATAAACTTGAACCTTTTTTCCTGAAGAATTTGGGCGCTTGAAGTTCATTCATTTACGTTAGAACTCTATCAGTGACATGAGCAGATAAATATTAACCAAAATCTAGCTAGCGAAAAGCAAAACTGAATAATGTTGAATAGTACAAAGGCAAAAAGCTAACCTTTCCCCTATTAAAAAAGAAAAAAACAGTAGTGCAGTTCCATTCCTCCTATGGCTGATTGGAAGCTAGAATATTAGGTGTAAAATACTAGCATTAGATTGTGAGAGTAATAAATTACTGGTTGTTTGCTAGAATGTTTGGTGTAAAATATTAGCATTAGATAGTGGAAGCTAGAATATTAGATGTGAATTAACGACTGGCACTAGATTGTTCTACTAGTAGAAGTTTGCTTTTCGGTTTTTCTGTTGACTTTAAGTAAACATGCGTATTCAACCCTCCTACTGAAAATTTGATTATTTAACTTTTAATTTCTTTTTCAACTTAAACTTTAAATATCTTTTTAACGCCAATTAAATAACGAAAACTACTTTATTAGAGAGCGCCAATCAGGCTCCAGCTCAGTTTGGTGCTCCATAATTGATTAGCCAGCAGCAATATTTGACAATTAATTAGTCAATCCATTAAAACCTCGAGACAAGTAGTGTTACGATCCAAAATTCATTAAAGATCGTGATGGTGTCGAACATTATTGTCAAACAAGCCAACACTAAATAGTTAATTAAATTCTCTTTTTATACCTTCGAAATCATAAAGTTTCCTTCAATTTTTACTGATCATAACAGATGAACTTTACAAAATAAATAATAATGTTGTTTTTCCAATTTCAACACTGAACATCATATAATCACCCCAGAACTCGTTGTCACAAGTATATGAGCAATTACCAGGAAATAGAATGAAGTACAATAAATGTCCGGAATATAAATTTGTACAAGAATGAAAAGTACAAATACTCTGAAGGAGACTCTGCTGTCTGTAGAGCTTCTCATAAGATGCAACTCACCTAAGTCCCTGTATGAACCACGCTGATGCGCCCACAAGGCCACTAGACATACATGCGCCTGTATAACAAAATATACAGCAAGTGTAGTATGAGTACGAAAACAACGTGTACCTAGTAAATATTCAGTCTCTCGAAGAAGTAGTGACGAGAGGTCGACTCCGACACTTACTAATGGTCCAACAGTAATGTATTAATAATATAATTAGTCATGGCTTATATTTAAACGGTTGTGAATTTAGAAAGATCATGAAACAAGTAAACAATCCTCATGTCAATAAGAGATTTTCAAATTCATTTTTTATCATTTATAGATTTATCTCAGGCTAGGGGGGCAATATCATTATTTATAAATTTCAAGGCAAGTATTACAAGCATTAGTAAATCATGCCGAGATCGTACGACCCAATCCAACATAATATTTTAACTGTGCACTGCCAGATGATAGAATGACGCAAACCGTAGATGCATCTATTTAATCTGCCGAGGTGTTCGGTCCATTCCACAAAGATAAACACATTCAAACAGTCAATCAAGAATTAATCAAGAAGCAATTATCCAAGGAAAAGGCATATTTTTCTTTTAACGGTCAAGAAAATAAAGTTTAATCCTTTTAGAAATTCAATTACCAAATTCGATATGTTTTAAGCAATTTAAATCTACAATAGGGTTACAAATATCAAAAGTATAGCATGCTTTTGGGTCGTAGATTACCCGGACTTAAGCATAATAGTAGCTACGTATGGACTCTCATCACCTCGTGCGTACGTAGCCCCCACAAATAGAAGCACATATTGATTTAGTTCACCTATGGGGTTAATTCCCTCTTACAAGGTTAGAAAAGAGACTTACCTTACTCCAAAGTTCCATAACCGGCTCTAATGCCACTTTAACACCTCAAACTAATGCCCAACGCCCCAAAACTCATCAATAAATGAGCAAATTCATAAATATATGCTCTATTACTTACAATAATTCAATTTAGATAAATTTCCAACTCCACTCGAAAAGTTGACAAAATCACCCCAAGCCCACGTGCCCGGATTCCAAAATATTTTGAAGATAAACATTACCCATAACATTATGACCTCAAATATATAATTTAATTTTAATTTCATGCTCAAATTCATGGTCAATGATCCAAAATAACAAACCCTAGATTTTCTACCAAAAACCCACAATTTCTACTAATTTTCATGTTTAAATCCTTATAAAATTCATGTATTTAACTTAAAATGAGTGGGAACAACTTACCTTGTGATGCTTGAAGAATATATCCCCCTTGAAGCTCTCCAAAATCTCCCAAACCAAATGAAAATGGGAGAAAAAATTGGCCAAATCCCATTTATAAAAATCCTCTTCTCTCAGTGACCCTCGCACTTGCGGTCACTTGACCGCTTCTGCGGTTCTGCAAGTGCACAAAATATTTCGCTTCTGTGGTCATCCCCAGCTGCCTACTTTCGCTTATGCACCTCCCTTTACGCAGGTGCGGTCTTGCTTGTGCAGCGAGATGATCGTATCAGCTCTTCCCCAACAAAATCGCATGTGCGATCCCTGGGTAGCTTCTACAGCTCCGCACCTGGGCCAAAACCTAGCATGTGCGGTTGCATCAGATGACTACTGCTTTAGCACATCTTCAATGTCCAATTCGATTTGTTGGCTATCCGGAATTCACCCGAGGCCCTTGGGACCTCAACCAATTATATCAACACATCCTAAAATATAACGCGGACCTTCTCGAGGCTTCAAATCACATCAAACAATGTCGAATTCATGAATCGCACCCCATTCTAACCTTAATGAACTTTATAATTTCAAACTTCTTCATTCGATGTCGAAAGATATCAAATCACCTCCGATTAATATGAAATTTTGCACACAAGTCACATTTGACATTACAAACATATTCCAACTTCCGGAATCAAAATCTGACCCCGATATCAAAAAGTCCACTTTCGGTCAAACTTCTCAAAAGCCTTCAAATTTCTAATTTTCGCCAAACGACTCCAAAATGACGTACAGACCTCCAAATCCACTTTTGGACGCGCTCCTAATATCAAAATCACCATACAAAGCTATTCTCATACCCGGAATCCCAAAGGGACATCGATAACGTTGAAATGCACTTCACCCAAAATTTATGAAATTATTCCAAAATGCTAGCTTCCTCAATAGGCGCTGAAATGCTCCCCGGCCATCCGAAACCCAATCCAAAAATATGCTCAAGTCCGAAATCATCATACGAACCTGCTGGAACCTTCAAATTCCGATTCCGAGGTTGTTTACTCAAAATCACGCTTTAGTTAATTTTTCTAACTTAAAGCTTCCAAAGTGAAAAATTTTCTTTTCGTATCAACTACGAACATCTTCAAATCCGACCACACATGCAAGTCATAATACCAAAAATGAAGCTACTTAGGGCCTCGAATGGCTGAACAACGCACTAGAGCTCAAAACGACCGATTGGGTCATTACATGCTCTCATACTTAAACGTATGTTTGTCCTCGAACGTGCTAAGAACTGCACTGGAGTTGTTCGAAATTACTGTTTAGTACCTCGTGCACCTATCTGTGCTACCACAACTCAGTTGAGCACATTAGCTCAAGCAAATCTAAAGATCATTCACTACCCACTGTACCAAAACATGATTGCATACCTTTGCTAAATTCACACCATGCACCGCATAATTTACGTGACCATAATATCATATTCTAATAACAATAGCTGAAATTTCATGAAAACCGATACTGGCAATGCACCTCATGACATATATAAGTCCTGTTCCATTCCTGTAATACCGCCACGATGAAAGAGATATTTAGAAATTCATAACCAACTGCAAAGTCAACAAATCATTGAATCTCTGCTCACCATTACCTCATTATGAACCAAATAACGATGTTTGCTCTTTAATATTCTTCATATAATCTAATCGCACTGATCCCAGATCCAAAAATCTTGTCTCGCCCAATACGAGCTTCTCGCGCAATAAGCCACCTCAGACATGACCAAAAGCCTCATATGATGCCACAATGTGACAACAAGCTACCAACTCGAATGCGATACATATGAAAAACGAACTCTGGGAAGGACTACTCGACCCACGTACTAATTAGACAACCGGAAAGGTGTTATGAAGCTTCCTCAGAAAATGGGAAATAAAACACACAAGAATAGATATAGGGGACTGTACTCAACATCACAGTGTTGCGGCGTGCAACCCGATCCAAACAACATACCCAAGGCGGTGTGCCACCCGATCCACACATAAAATCTATATAAAGAGATATTTACCGAGCTGGAATGTTCATTACCACAAAATACCCGAATATCTGCCACAAGCACGCTAAGTGCACAATACCATCCCTAGGGAGAAGGATAACGCCATATGCTACAAAACTCAAGCACAACTAAGGTGCGATATATGGTCTGAATCTTGAGAGCCATCCTGCTCACATAACACCATCGCTACGTGGAACCTCAATACATATGAAACTTATCAAGACATTTCACAACTCACACGACACAATATAGTATTACATGAAATAGCCAACGACGAAATAATATCCAACATCCGAGTACTCTTTCATAAGGAGCGCTGTGCTAAAATGAATACATTCTTCCAGATATAGGGCCCACGTTCACATTTAGATCCATCCATAAACCTTAAGCCGATTCTGATCGTACCATACTAGGCTAATAACCTTCCAAGGATTCACAGTAACACAAGAACAACCATCAAACCTGGGACAAACTACCATAGTCCACAACCAAATAAACTGAGCGCCTTTCAGGCATAAACTCTCACATGAATGATAGTACCACAATCTCTATACTTGGTTCCAATCTTCAATCAATTAGGTGACTACCTTCACACTTATACCATCTTCCCGTGGGATACGCTCCTACGATCTTCCGCATCACGTAACAAGTTTGCACGTCCATACCGCCGGCCTCACTAATGTTGTAGATCAAATCAAAATTCTGAAATCAATACTCAAAGCCTCTTACACAGGACACCGATCCTAAGTGCCACTACAGACAATACTAGCTTACTTTGACCATCTGAATCTTTTTTCTCTGCTCATCCGAGCTAGTGACATTCTGGTCGACACCAAACTGTAACCTTGACCCTCAACTTCCAAATCCCATGCTACTCAATGCACTTAACCACGCCAATGCATAAGAGGACAAGAATTTCATCATAACTCCTGAACCACTAATAGGATACACACTTCCTCATATAGAAATATTTTACTTAGCTCATCTCAAAAGAAGCAATGCAACATGCAACTAGATTCCCATAACCGCAGAAAATACCACCTCGAGTCGTGATCTGAGCCACCATAACCCTTCCGGGATCCATCTACTCATAACATTCCATAACACTTGAATGACTCCACATAAAATCAATTACGGTGGCCGTCAAGCCTCGTACATACCACCACAAAGCACATGCATAACTTAACATGCTGAAGGAACTGATCATTGCCACCATCATGCCAATTAAACCATTGCTAATCAATCCAAATTCTTTTAATTTGCTCTGGACTTGCCTTAGGAATAATAATAGCTCCATTCAACACATCGCGAACCCAAATTCGCACTCATCCTGCGTGGCCTTGTATCACGAGATCATGCTGTTTCAATCCCCACAAACTATCTCACACCCTCCTTATTCACAAATGCGCATCTTCAACTGGTACACCCATTCTGATAATTCCTTGATGAACCCGAAGTCATTTTCTCCCATTCCTCTCCCGCTACACCGTAGACTGAAGGTAACAAAAAACAATCCAATCCCCTTTTATAATACACTGCAACAGCTAGATTCTTAACCACGCTACGGACTCGAAATCCTTAGGCACCACACTTTAACTCTTGAATCCACTAGGACTGATGTTTAGAGTCACCCACTCTGACTTGGTCACGAATATAATCGTCTCTAAGGTTCTTCTAGTACATGAACACCCTCTCAAAGAAACGCCACCGCTGAATCACCTTCATTGTAGCTCACCTCTACACAAGGCACAAATCTTGAGTCTTCCCAAAGCCCGCACATGAATCGATAAGGCCAATTATAGCACACATTCGACAAATCCTTCCTCATCTTACCGTTGATATTTTATTCCCTTAGTTGTAATAGCTCATCAATCGATAATTAGAAATATCACAAATAGGCGACCATGCAATCCAACCGAAGGACGTGGAACTCTCCAACTTAGCTTGAATCCACCATTACATAACTCTGGAACCCACCAAGATTCCTTATCCCCTATTGATATGATCTTTCACAATTGACCCGCCAAATTTCTCGAATTCCTCCTGGTAACATTCGTGAAAGCCTTGAATCATTAGCCACCTATACATATCCGATCTCCTCCCAGATAGCCAGTAGAATTCCTCATAGAAGTTCCATTAACACCACACGACCACTAATATGCTCGAAGAAGATAATCCACATATGGAAATTCCACGTCGACATCACCCAACGATGCTGCGCTGAGTATAATTACTACAAAATCAGTGACCCATCCTGAGCCCAAGATAATTCACTAGCTGTACAAGTACCTTCACTCCTCATGGATGTCAACTAAAGGTGTGGCAATACATTCCAATCCAAAGTCATGTTGTATCTTAATTCATATCAAGCAACTCCTTTATGTTGTATCCAATCTCCCGCCGTTAATAGCCAATATTTCAAATTAAATTCGTAGACCTAATCACCGTCCACCATAATTCCCAAATCACATTAAATTTCCTCAGGGAGTGTAGTTATCCTACCACTGGACCCACATGCTACTCTGCCACTCTCCCACTTTGCTCAAACTCACTCCTTTAAGCAACCATTCAACTTATGTTTCTCACTCTTGACCTTTTAGGAATTTAACGACCGCAAGACACCTTCCACATGTACTTCCTCATCATTTGCTGTCTAGTTATTGCCTTAAATCAAAATCCATCTCTGTAGAACTTGAACCAACAAATCGCTACTAACTTTAAACCTCTTCAAAGATTATCTTCTTGAGCCGTCGACATCAGAAACATTGATTCCATCCTGAACCACCGTACATTGTAATCTTTAACAGCCGCTTCCCCATCACTATTTCATAATACCCTACCCCAATGGCGAATTGAAGAAGACCATAACACCGGCGAACTTAACACATTCAATCAAGGAAGACTACACCACATCGCAGATAAAAATTCCATCACGCTCAAAAATACCAACTCTCGTTACTCCATCAACCCAAACCTGAACATTATAGTCTGATTGCCTTCCCCCAACAGAAATAAAATACTGAATCTCTGAATCCTGCGTTGAGTATACCTCCTTTCAAGTCATTCACTGCCCCAACACATAGGCAAGCATCCTACCACATCAATACTATGTGATAAAAACTCATGATCATCACAGCAACCTGTGCATAGCCTCAAAGCTCTCAAAAATAGAGCTACTGAGGTAAAATGACAGAATATCTTTCCACAAGGCGACGATAATAGCCCAATCAACCAGGCAGGGAGAAACATCCCGCACCACATCTATAGTAACATTACAATCCCTCAATTCCTGATTTATAACCAGCGTTTCACATCGCATAAAATTAAATGGGAAGGAAATGAAGGCATAAACCTCAAAGGAATCAAATTGCACTATGAGGAATCAAGAAGAGAAGTGCTCCTAATAGCCCTGTAGCCTCTCCAAGATAAGTACAAACGTCTCCGTACTGATCCGCAAGACTCTACTAGATTCGCTCATGACTCGTGAGACCTAAGTGAACCTAGTGCTCCGATACCATGTTGTCATGACCTAAAATCCATTAAAGATCGTGATAGCACCGGACACCATTGCGAGGCAAACCAATACTAAATAGTTAATTAAATTTTCTTTTTATACCTCTGAAATCATGAAGTTTTCTTTAATTTTTACTGATAGCAGATGAAATTTACAAAATAAATAATTATATTTTTTTCCAATTTCAACAGGAACATCCTTAAATCACCCAAGAATCTGGTGTCATAAGTACATAAGCAATTAATTGGAAATAGAATAAAGTACAATAACTGTCCGGAATACAAATCTGAACAGGAATGAAAAGTACAAATACTCTGAAGGAGACTCTGCTGACTGCGGAGCATCTCATAAGATGTAGCTCACCTAATTCCCCGTATCATCCATGCTACTATGCCCACAAGGCCACTAGATATACATGTGCCTGCACAACAAGTATAGTTTGAGTACGAAAATAACGCGTACATAGTAAATATCCAATCTAATCTCGAAGAATTAGTGACGAGAGGTCGACTCCGACACTTACTAGTGGTCCCACAGTAATGCATTAATAATATAATTACTCGTGGATTTTATTAAAACAGTTGTGAATTTAAGAATGATCATGAAGCAAGTAAACATCCTCATGTCAATAAGAGATTTCCAAATTCATTTTTCATCATTTACAAATTTATCTCAGGCTAGGGAGGCAATATCATTATTTATAAATTTCAAGGAAAACAATACAAGCATGGGCAACCATGCCGAGGTCGTGTGACCCGATCCAACATAATATTTAAAGTGTTCACTGCTAGAGGGTCAAATGGCGCGAACCATAGATCCATCTATGTAATCTGCCGAGACGTTCGGCCCGTTCCACAAAGATAAACGTATTCAAACAATCAATCAAGAAGCAATTATCCAAGGAAAAGTCAAATTTCTCTTTTAATGGTAAAAAAACCCACAATTTCTACTAATTTCCATGTTTAAATCCTTATAAAATTCATGTATTTAACTTATAATGAGTGGAACAACTTACCTTGTGATGCTTGAAGAATATCTCCACTTGAAGCTCTCCAAAATCGTCTGAACCAAATGAAAATGGGAGAAAAAGTGAGCCAAGTCCCATTTATAAAAATCCTTTTTTGCCTTGTGATCCTCGCACCTGCAGTGACTTGATCGCTTTTGCGGTTTTGTAGGTGCACAAAATGTTCCGCTTCTACGGTCATCATCAGCTTCCCACTTCCGCTTCTACGCCTCCCTTTTCGCATGTGAGGTCTCGCTTCTGTGGCGAGATGATCACATTTGCGGTCTCAGTCCTTTCCCACAAAAATTGCATCTGCGACCAGGGCCACTTCTGGGGCTCCGCACCTACAACTAAAACCTCGCAGGTGCGGTTGCATCAGATGACTGCTGCTTTAGCACATCTTCAATGTCCAATTCGATTCGTTTGCCATTCAGAATCCACGCGAGGCCTTTGGGACCTCAACCAATTATACCAACACATCCCAAAACATAACAGGGACCTGCTCGAGACTTCAAATCACATCAAATAAAGTCGAATTCATAAATTACTCCCCATTCCAAGTTTAATGAACTTTAGAATTTCAAACTTTTTTATTTGATGACGAAACCTATCAAATCATGTCCGATTGTCCTCAACTTTTGCATACAAGTCACATGTGACATTAGAGACTTATTCCAACTTTCGGAATCAAAATCTGACCTTTATATCAAAAAGTCTACTTCCGGTCAAACTTGTTAAAAACCTTCAAATTTCTAACTTTCACCAAATGACTCCAAAATGACCTACGGACCTCCAAATCCACTTTTGGACGTACTCCCAATACCATAATCACCATACGGATCTATTCTTAGAGCCGGAATCTCAAACGGAAATCGATAATATTGAAATGCACTTCACCCAAAATTTATGAAATTATTCCAAAATGCTAACTTCCTCAATGGGCGCCGAAACGCTCCCGGGTCATCCGAAACCCGATCCGAACAAACGCCCAAGTCCAAAATCATCATATGAACGTGCTGTAACCTTCAAATCTTGATTCCGAGGTCATTTACTCAAAATCACGCTTTAGTCCATTCTTCCAAGTTAAAGCTTCCAAAATAAGAATTTTCTTTCCTAATCAACTTCAAACTTCCCGAAATTCAATTCCGACGATGCATGCAAGTCATAATACCTGAAGTGAAGCTACTTAGGGCCTCGAACCACTGAAAGACACGCTATATCTCAAAATAACCGACCGGGTTGTTACAAGTAGAGGACGGAGAGGTGAAAATAAGGAAAAGTAGGGTATGCAAAAGAATATCACATGATAATTTAGACCAGTGCTCGAATCTATCCGTACAATATTTTTATTAACAAATGTATATATATATATATATATATATATATATGTTTTATACAAATAGTGTTCGTTCAGTTTGCCACCTTTCTTTCTTGTTAAAACTTAAATAGACGAGAAGAAACTGTTGGGGGTTTAAGCTTAATATAGCTTAAAAGAGGGTGAATGAGAAATGGAGGGAAAATAAATATTTGAGATTTCCTCCTTGACAAAAGGACATTGTCCCATATTGGAAGATGAAAAGGATTTTGATGGGTATATATACAATTGCTCTTCTTGTAGCTCTTAAAGAGTTAAGAAGAAGGCAAGCCTCGTGTTGTCGTCGTTATCGCTCGCTCGGCTCGGCTTCAGCTTCGGATTTGGATTTAGATTTGGTCAAATGATCGATTGATTGATTAATTTTTGGACCAAATTTATTTGTTAATAGTAATAACGTAATACTATCCTTTTTCTAATATCAATATTAAATCCAACAGAATATTAAGCGTTATTCCGTTATCCGTTTTCCTTTTTTGTAAAGGAAAATTAATTTTTCTCCTCGTTATGAATTCCCAGTTTATTGTTGCATAAATAGCCATTTACTTTATGGCTGTTTTACGTAAACAGCCCCTCTAAAGAGATGCACCTCTTCAATTTGAGCTTAACATATTGGCTATAAATAATAGTCCATACTCTCAGATTTTTCAGACGAATTTATGACTTCTTCTCCTTTCTTTTGCATTGATTTAACTACTAAGAAAGCAACAGTAAGTGTAATTTTCTACTGATCTTTGAGTTTGCTGAAACACTGGGGTTGAAGTAACGCTACACTAGTGTGTAACATTCTATCCTGAGAGAAAAT
>MU779721.1:0-13854 GCA_026770625.1 Nicotiana glauca | reverse complement strand
ACTATTATTTATACAAATAGTGTTCGTTCAGTTTGCCACCTTTCTTTCTTGTTAAAACTTAAATAGACGAGAAGAAACTGTTGGGGGTTTAAGCTTAATATAGCTTAAAAGAGGGTGAATGAGAAATGGAGGGAAAATAAATATTTGAGATTTCCTCCTTGACAAAAGGACATTGTCCCATATTGGAAGATGAAAAGGATTTTGATGGGTATATATACAATTGCTCTTCTTGTAGCTCTTAAAGAGTTAAGAAGAAGGCAAGCCTCGTGTTGTCGTCGTTATCGCTCGCTCGGCTCGGCTTCAGCTTCGGATTTGGATTTAGATTTGGTCAAATGATCGATTGATTGATTAATTTTTGGACCAAATTTATTTGTTAATAGTAATAACGTAATACTATCCTTTTTCTAATATCAATATTAAATCCAACAGAATATTAAGCGTTATTCCGTTATCCGTTTTCCTTTTTTGTAAAGGAAAATTAATTTTTCTCCTCGTTATGAATTCCCAGTTTATTGTTGCATAAATAGCCATTTACTTTATGGCTGTTTTACGTAAACAGCCCCTCTAAAGAGATGCACCTCTTCAATTTGAGCTTAACATATTGGCTATAAATAATAGTCCATACTCTCAGATTTTTCAGACGAATTTATGACTTCTTCTCCTTTCTTTTGCATTGATTTAACTACTAAGAAAGCAACAGTAAGTGTAATTTTCTACTGATCTTTGAGTTTGCTGAAACACTGGGGTTGAAGTAACGCTACACTAGTGTGTAACATTCTATCCTGAGAGAAAATAATCCACAACCTTGGGTACTAGGAGGGGATTAATTTTCTTAAGGAAAAATTGTAAATTCAGTGGGCTAGGATTAAATTTTATTTCTGTTTTTCATTTCTATTTATACGTTATTTTTTATATTCTCCATAATTATTTTACAAATACAGGATACTAACAATTTTAAGGAACTTAACTTATTTTTTATATTTGTGTTATACTCACTATTTCTGGAGAGTAAAACCTTTGTGGTTTTTTACTCTACTGGAGATTAAAATCTACGTGATTTTAACGTTTGATTGTGTCATTATTTAACATAAATCATGAATGACAATGAGAACCAGATTTTTCCTTGGTGATGCCAATGCATCGACAAGCCGATCAACACCGGTACAAAAACCCAAATTTTTTTTCGAGATTGATTTCTAGCAGTGGAAGCAGAATATGTTCTTCTAGTTCACTACTTTAAAGCTACAGAAGTTCATTAAGGAAGATGTTCCTGTCCTGCCCGATAAAACTCCAGAGAATGAACTGCAAGAATTATATTCTTAGCGGATTGGAGGACGATCTGTATAACGTCTATAGTTGTCACGACCCAAAATTTGGCGCTGGACACCATTGTCAGGCCAGCCAACTAACTTATCAATTAATTCCTCTTTTAATACTTTTGAAAATCTAAGGTTTTTCCTTCCATTTTCATAAATAAAAGTTCATTACTTGAATTCAAATTTAAATAATAACAATTAGTATAAATCCGTTGAAAACCATCCTAGAAACCCGGTGTCACAAGTACATGAGAAACTACTGATAAGAGAAATAAAATACTACATCCGTCCGGAATACAGTGGACGGAAAGTAAATACAGTACACTGGAAGGGACTACCCTAGCTGCGGTCGCCTCGAATGATGCAGCTCACCTAGTCCCAATGTCTTCTATGCTGCTAAGCCCAATAGGCTGCTAGAGGTATATATACCTATCCAACAAAAATGCATAAAAGTGTAGTATGAGTACGTAATCAACGTGTACTCAGTGAGTGCCCCGCCTAATACCGAAGGGGCAGAGACGAGATGGTCAACTTTGATACTCTCTAATAGTCCAATGGTTATTTATCCTTAATATACATATTAAACAGTGGTGATGTTAATCCAGATAGAGGAAACAAGGAAGCACATAATTCTTTCATAGGAAATTTCCACGATTTCTTTTCATTATTAACAAAATGATCTCGAACAATAGTGAGGCATGTAATAACTTAATTAAGTCCAGGCAGCAATACAAGATGCGCAAATCATACAGAGGCGACGACCTGATCTAACAAAAATAAATGTGCACTTGCCGAGGGTCGACGACGCGCCTATAGATGCATCTATTAATCTGCCGAGGCGTTCGGCCTGTTCCAAAATAAACACACACAGACAGACAATCAGTCAAGAAGTCAACATGGAGCAATCATCCAAGAAAGGCCAATTCTCTTTAATAATTTAAGAAAACGAAGCTTAAGTCATTTTAGAAATCCATTTATTAATTTAATGTGATCTATTACCCCGCTCGTGAATCATCCATGCGACGCAGGTACACATAAGATACATGCTCAAATAGCCAATTAGAATTTTATCGGAGAATAATTATCCAAATAAAACCAATTCTCTATTTAACGATTCAGGAAATGGTGTTTAATCTCTTTTTTTAAATTTGTTTACTAATCAAAGGTGATTTAAACAATCCAAGTCATCGACGGGTTCATAACTAATTCAAGTATAACATGCTGATGGGTCCTAACTACCCGAACAATAGCATAATAGTAGTTACGCACGGACTCTCGTCACCTCGTGCGTACGTAGCCCCTACAAATAGGAGCACATAATCAATCACTTCACCTATGGGGTAAATTCCCCCTCACAAGATTAGGAGGGAGACTCACCTCGCTCCGAAGATCCACAACCGGCATTCTACATTCTTCCGAAGACTTGCACCAATACACAATACTCCAAAACTAGCCAACAATCATATAAATCCATTAATATATGCTCAATTATACTTTACAACCCAATTTATAATAATTCCCAACCCCGATCGAAAAGTTTACAAAAATGCCCTCTGGCGCACGCGCCCGGATTCCGAAATTTCTCGAAGATAAAGGTTACCCATGACCGTAGGAACTCAAATATATAATTTTTTCTTAGCTAAATTCCAAGAACACAATATTTCTAGATCTTCCTCTAACCCTCAATTTTCTACCCATTTTCATACTAAAATCCATACATAATTAATGTATTTAACTCATAATAGGTAGAAATAACTTACCTTAACATTGTTGATGAAGAACCTCTCTTGAATCCTCCCAAAAATCGCCAGAGTCATGAAAAATGAGAGAAATTAACCCCCAATCATGATTTTAAAACAAGCCCACTGCCCAACATTTTCGCTTCAGCGGAACCCTCTCCACTTTCGCGGTCCTGCTTCTGCAGACCGCTTGCCGCTTCTGCGGCTCCCATCCACTCCAGGTCTCCCGCTTCTACAGTCATCCAACCGCTTCTGCGGTTCCGCATCAGCGGATCAAGGGCCGCTTCTGCGGTCCTGGCTGCCCTCGCCCTCGTCCGCTTCTGCAGCTTCTTCTTCGGTTCTGCGGGGCCGCTTCTGCGGTCCCATTTCCGCAGAAGCAGAAATACTAGATACCGGTTGCTTTAGCACTTTTGCAAACTCCGGATTCGATCTTTTAGCCACCCGGAATCCACCCGAGGCTCCCGAGACCCCAACCAATCATACCAACTAGTCCCAAAACACATTACGTACTTGCTCGAGGCTTCAAATCATATCAATCAACGCTAAAAATCATGAATTACACCCCAATTCATGCTTTATGAACTTCGAACTTTCCAACTTCTACCATCGATACTAAAGCCTATCAAATCACGTTCGATTGACCTCAAATTTTGCACACAAGTCATATTTGACATTACGGACCTACTCCAACTTTCGAAATTGGATTCCGACACTGATATCAAAAAGTCAACCTCCGGTCAAACTTCTCTAAAACCTTCAAATTCTAACTTTAGCCAAATTGCTCTAAAAGGAACTACGGACCTCCGAATTCACTTCCGATCACGCTCCCAAATCCAGAATCTCCATATGGAGCTATTCCTAGACTCAGAATCCCAAACGGACATCGATAACACTGGAATGCTCTCCTAGCCAAACTTAAGAAATTCCTTCTAAAATGCTAACTTCCACAATTGGCGCCAAACGCTCCCGGGTTATCCAAAACCCAATCCGGGCATACGCAGAAGTTTGAAATCATCATACGAACCTGCTGGAACCTTCAGATCCTGATTCCGAGGTTGTTTACTCAAAATTCCAATCCTAATTCATTCTTTCAACTTTAAGCTTCTCAATTGAGAATTTTTATTTAAATTTAACTTCGATCTTCCTGAATTTAAATTCCGACCATGCGAACAAGTCACAATACCTGAAATGAAGCTGCTCATGGCCTCAGACTGTTGAACGATACGCTAGGGCTCAAAACGACCGGTCGGGTCATTACAATAGTAATGTGGAGACATCAAAAGAACTATGGATTGCACTTGAAAGGAAATACAAAACTGAAGATACCTGGTTGAAGAAATTTGTTGCCGCTAAATTTTATCCAAGTCCAGGAATTGCAAGTGATTATTCATGATCTCTTTGCTGAAGGTATAAGTAGAATTAATACCGATGTGAAAGTATTAATTTTATTATGTTTACTAATAGAACTTTTATTGAAGGTCTTGTGATCAATGAAGCTTTCCAAGTTTCAGTGATGATTGAGAAGTTGCCTCCTTTGTGGAAGGACTTCAAAAACTACTTGAAACATAAACGCAAGGAGATGTCACTTGAAGATCTCATTGTTCGGTTGAGAATCGAAGAGGACAACAAAGTTGCTGAAAAAACAAGGCCGTGGAAACTCAACAATAATGGGAGCAAACATAATTGAGGATACTCCTCAAAATAAGAGAAAGAGGAAGCATGCTTCTGGACCGAAAAGAAACCCAAGCAATAATCGATTCAATGGAAATTGCTACAACTATGGGAAAGCTGGACATAAATATATAGATTGTCCTGCTCCAAAGAAAGACAAGAAGAAGGGTCAAGCAGATATGGTTGAAAAACACAAAGATGTTGATGACTTGTGTGCTATGCTTTCTGAATGCAACCTGGTGGGAAATTCTAAGGAGCGGTGGATTGATTCTGGAGCCACTCGCCATTTTTGCCGTTAGAGAAGAATTTGCTACATATGTTCCCATTGGACCGAAAAGGCGCTTTCTATGAGAAATTCTGCAACGGCCAAAATTGAAGAATGTGGGAAGATATTTCTGAAAATGACTTCTAGCAAGGTGGTGACTCTAAACAATGTTGTTCATGTTCCCAAGATTAGAAAGAACTTAGTCTCTGCTGGACTTCTTGTTAAGAACGGGTTTAAATGTGTCTTTGTATGTGATAATGTAATAAGTAAGAATGAGATGTTTGTAGGAAAATGTTACCTCACTGAGGGATTTTTCAAGCTGAATGTAAAGGTTGTTGAGAATAATAATAAAATTTCATTCTTCTTACTTACTTGAGTCAAATGATTTATGGCATATACGTTTGGGTCATGTCAATTATAAAACTTTGCGGAAAATGATTAACTTGGAAGTATTGCTGACGTTTGAATGCGACAAATCAAAATGTCAAATATGTACGGAATCTAAAAATGTTAAGCATCCTTATAAATCAATTGAAAGGAATTCAAATCCTTTAGACTTAATTCACATAGATATTTGCGACATGAAGTCAATACCATCTCACGGTGGAAAGAAGTATTTTATAAACTTTTAATGGCGACAATACTCGATATTGCTATGTTTACTTACTTAATAGTAAAGATGAAGCAATAGACACATTAAAGCAATGCAAAAATGAAGTTGAAACACAACTTAACAAGAAAATCAAAATGATAAGAAGTGATACGGATGGTGAATATCAATCTACTTTTGAAGAAATATGTTTAAAATATGCACTTGTTCATCAAACAAAGGCCCCTTGCACGCCCCAATCCAATGGGACTGTGGAAAGAAAGAATTGTTCATTAAAGGAGATGATTAACGGATTGTTGATAAGCTTTGGTTTGCCATAGAACTTGTGGAGGGAAGGTGTTCTTAAGGATAATCGGATACTAAATCGAATACCCCATAGCAAAACACAATCCATTCCATATGAAAAATGGAAAGGAAGGTTCCCAACTTGAATTATTTTAAAGTGTGGGGGTGTTTGGAAAAAGTTCAAGTTCCTAAACCCAAAAGGGTAAAAATATGACCGAAAATTGTTGATTGTGTTTTCATAGGATATGCGATCAATAGTAAAGCATATCGATGTTACGATCCAAAATCCACTAAGGGTCATGGTGGCGTCGGACACCGCTGTCAAGCAAGCCAACCAATAATACTTAATTAAATTCTCGTTTTAAATATTTCCGAAACAACTTCTTTTATGATTTTAAAATATATGTGATAAATTCTACTGAATAAATGATGAAACATTTAACAACTTTAAATTTCTGAATAAACCTATAGGCATCCCCAGAACCCGATGTCACAAGTGCATGAGCTATTTCTAAGAAATAATACAATACAATATCCATCTGGAATACAAATGGACAGAACATAAATATAATATATTGGAAGGGACTATACTAGCTGCGGGCCGCCTCGAGCAATGCAACTCACCTAGTCCCAGTATCATCCATGCTGCTACGCCCCGTAGGCCATTGGGGATACATATGCCCGTGCAACAAAAATGCACAGAAGTGTAGTATTATGAAAATAATGTGTGCTCAGTAAGTATCCCATCTAATCTCGAAGAAGTAGAGATGGGAGGTCAACTTCGACACTTACTAAAAGTCCAATAATATTATCTCAGTAATATGTTAAATCCTGGATTTTATAAACATGATTATACCTCGATAGGTTGAAGCAAATAAACAATTCTTCCTTTTATAGGAAATTTCCAAATTTATTTTCATCATTTACACAATTATTCTCAATCTGGAAAGAGGCTATAACAACTTTAATAAGCTTCAAGGCAAGCAATACAAGCATGCGCATATCATGCCGAGGCGTATGACCTGCTCCAATCGAAAATAAATTGTGCACTATCGAGGGTCAAATGACGCTAACCATAGATGCATCTATTTAATCTGACGAGGCATTCGGCCCGTTCCAAAAATAAACACACAGACAGTCAATCAAGAAGTCCACACGAAGTAATTATCCAATGAAAACAAATCCTCTTCTAACCATTTAAGAAAAAATAAAGTTTTATCTGTTTAGAAATTCATTTACAAATTCATTGTGATTTAAGCAATTCAATCTATCAATAGGGTCACGAATAGTCCAAGTATAGCATGCTTTTGGGTCCTAACTATTCAGACAACAACATAATAATAGCTACGCACGGTCTCTCGTCACCTCGTGCGTACGTAGCCCCTACAAATAGGAGAACATAACCAATTATTTTACCTATGGGGACAATTCCCTCTTACAAGGTTAGAAAAGAGGCTCACCTCGCTCCGAAGATCCATAACCGGCTTTCCACGCCATTCCGAAACTCAAATTGATGCACAACACTCCAAAACTAGCCAATAGTTATGCAAATCCATTAATATTCGATAAACTACTCATATTAATCCAATTTATAACAATTCCTAACCTCGATCGGAAAGTTGACAAAAATGCCCTCGGGCCCACATGCCCGAATTTCCAAATTTTTTGAAGAATAAGTTTACCCATAGCCTTACGAACTCAAATATATAATTTTCTCTTAATTCTATACCAAAATCATGGTCAAATTCCAAGATTATAAAATTTTAGCTCTTTCTACCGAAACCCCAGATTTCTACCAATTTACATGCTAAAATTCATACAAAATCAATATATTTAACTCAAGATAGGTGGGGTTAGCTTACCTTGTCGTTGATGATAAAAAAACCCCACTTGAAGCTCTCCAAAATCGCCCATACCAAGAGAAAATAAGAGAAAAATGGCCAAATCCTAAATTTAAAACAACCCTCTGCCTCCAGCTCTTTCCGCACCTGCGGTCCTATGACCGCTTATGCGGTTCCTCACCAGGCCACCCTTTTCCGCATTTGTGCCTTCTCTACCGCAGGTGCGGTCCCGCATCGGCAGAAAAATGACCGCATCTATGGTCCCTTCACTAACAATCCAAAACTGCATTTGCGGTTCAATTCCTCGCTTCTGCGGGGCCACTTCTACGGTGAACCCTCCGCAGAAGCGGTTATACCAGCAACCAGACCCCTTCAGCTATCCAAAATTCCAAATTTCGATCTGTTAATCACCCAAAATCCATTCGCGGCCCCCGGGACCCCAACCAATCATAACAACCAGTCCCAAAATACATTACAGACTTGATCGAGGCCTCAAATTATATCAAACAACGCTAAAACCACGAATCGACCTCCAATCCAAGCTTTATGAACTTTAGAATTTCAAACTTCTATTTTCGTTGTTAAAACCTATCAAATCATGTCCGATTGACTTCAAATTTTTCACACAAGTCATATTCGACATTACGGACCTACTCCAACTCCCAGAATCGGATTCCGACTCCAATAACAAAAAGTCCACTTCCGGTCAAACTTCTCAAGAACCTTCAAATTTCTATATTTAGCCAAATAATTCCAAAATGACCTACGAACCTCCGAATTCACTTTCAATCGCGCTCTCAACTCCAGAATCACCATACAGAGCTATTCAAAGACTCAGAATCCCAAACGGATATCGATAACACTAAAAGACACTTCAAGGCAAACTTATGAAATCTCTTCCAAAACACTAACTTCCACAACAGGTGCCAAAATGCTCCTGGGTCATCCAAGATCGGATCTGGGCATACACCCAAGTCCAAAATCATTATACGAACCTTCTGGAACCTTCAAATCCTGATTCTGAGGTCGTTTATTCAAAAATTCGATCCTAGCTAATTCTTTCAACTCTAAGCTTCCGAAATGAGAGTTCTCTTTCCAAATCAACTCCGAACTTCCAGAAATTTAATTCCAACCATGCGTACAAGTCATAATACCCTAAATGAAGCTGCTCATAGCCTCAGACTACTAAACAATGCGCTAGGGCTCAAAACGACCAGTCAGGTCGTTATAATCGATTTGTGGTTCATAAATAAAAAAATCCCGACAATCACAATAATACAGTTGTAGAATCAGATAATGCTGAGTTCTTTGAAAATATATATCCCTATAAAAAGGAATGTGATCCGGTTGGTGAAGGATCTAAATGACCTCGGGAAGAAATAAAAGAAAGTACATTTAATCTGGAGGATCTAAGACGTAGTAAACGTCAAAGAATGTCTACTTTATTTGGACGCGATTTTGTGACTTTCTTATTGAAAAATGAGTCTCGAACATTTAAAGAAGCTATGTCTTCTTCGGAATCATTATTTTGGAAAGAGGTAGTCAGTAGTGAAATAGAACCCATATTGAACAACCATACATGGGAATTGGTTGATCTTCTCTTGAAAATAAATCTTTGGATTCTAAATGGATTTTTAAGAGGAAAATGAAAGATGATGGCACTATTGATAAATATAAGATAAGAGTTGTATTCAAAGGGTATAGACAACGAGAAGCTCTTGACTATTTTGATACATACTCTCCAGTTACAAGAATTATGTCCATACGGATGTTAGTAGCATCGGTTGCAGTGTATGATCTTGAAATTTATCAAATGTACGTTAAGACAACCTTCTTGAATGGAGATTTGGAAGAAGAAATCTACATGCAACAACCTGAAGGGTTTGTGGTTTCAGGTAAAGAAAAGAAGGTATATAGACTTGTTAAGTCCCTTTACGGACTATAACAAGCACCTAAACAAAGGCATGAGAAATTTGATCAAACAATGTTGTCAAATGGTTTTAAGATAAATGAATGTGATAAATGTGTGTACATTAAAAATGTTCCAAATCACTTAGTCATTGTTTGCTTATATGTGGATGATATGCTGATAATGAGTAACGACATTGCCAACATAAATGCGACTAAGCGTATGCTAACTAACAAGTTTGATATGAAAGACTTGGGAGTTGCTGATTTAATTCTACCGATTAAGATCCATAAGACTCCTTAAGGTCTGGCATTGTAACAATCTCATTATATTAAGACATTACTAAAAAAATTCATGCACTTAGGGTTTAAAGTTGTAAAGACTCCAATTTACGTGAATCTTGTATTAGCAAATAACAAAGGCCAAAGCATATCACAATTGAATTATGTTCGTGTGTTGGGATGCTTAATGTATATTATGAATTGTACGCGACTAAATATAGCTTGTGCTATAAGTAAATTGAGTGGATACACGAGAAATCCAGGTCAATCTCATTGGATGGCAATGAAACGAGTTTTGGGATATTTAGAACATACCCAAGACTTTGCTTTGCACTACATTAAATATCCTGCGGTGATTGAGTGATACTATGATGAAAATTGGATCACCGGTTCAACTAATTCTAAGTCGACAAGTGGATATGTATTTACTATTGGTGGAGGAGCGGTATCTTAAAAGTCGTCCAAACAAACTTGTATTGCCCGCTCTACAATGGAGGCTAAGTTCATAGCTTTAGATAAAATCGGTGAGGAAGCTGAATGGCTCCGGAATTTCTTGGAAGACATTCCATTTTGGCCCAAACCGTTGGCACCAATATGCATGCATTGCGATAGTCAAATGACAATTGGAAGTGCTGGGAGCGTTATGCATAACGGTAAATCTTGTCATATACGACGAAGACATAAAACTGTTAGGCAACTACTCTCTAGAGAAATTATCACAATTGACTACGTAAAGTCAAGTGATAATGTGTCAGATCCACTTACAAAAGGCCTAACTAGAGAGGTAGTTGAGAAATTATTTAGGGGAATGGGACTATGGCCGAAAATAAGTCATTGTGGTGGTAACTCTACCTAGAAGACTGGAGATCCCAAGATCTAGGTTCAAAGAGATCAAACAAAGTCATTAATGACAGTTCAACATTGTCAACTAAAATTTGCTCCATTCTCGTAATGAGACAATTTTTGGTACTAAGGGTAAAACATTAATTTTAATAATTTCTAAATTTGATACAGGGTATATCAAATAGTGTATCTACAGGATGTCATATTTAGAAATCACCTATATAAGTGTGAAATGTTAGCCACTTCAAGGAGAATTTTGTAAGGTCAGTTCTCTACGTATTTATGAAACCTGGCGGTGTTCATGGCTGAAACGAACACAACAATGAGAACCAAGGGCGGTTAAGTATTGATTGCGTGACTTATGGTTATCTAGGTATACAACAAAGTTCGACGGTTCAAAGATATCAAATCTACCGATGGCCGGGTATATCCGACATATGTTCAGTACAGAAAGTTCAAAGGGAAACCTACTTATCCAGATACGATTAATCCTTGCTTGCGAATCACACAATTTTCATGAATATTTCCTTGATATAGCCATTACCCATTCATGTGGGGGATTGTTGGGTTCTTAAGCTTAATGTAGCTTAAAAGATGGTGAATGGGAAATGGAGAAAAAATAAAATATTTGAGATTTCCTCCTTGATAACGAGACATTATCCCATATTGGAAGAGGAAAAGGTTTTGATAGGTATATATACAATTGCTCTTCTTTTAGTTCTTAAAGAGTTAAGAAGAAGGCAAGCCTCGTACCGTTGTCGTCGTTCGCTCGGCTCGACTTCGACTTCGGCTTCGGCTTCGGCTTCGGATTCAGATTGGATTTGGTCAAATGATTGATATATTAATTTTTTGGACCAAATTTATTTGTTAATAGTAAATATTAACGTAATATTATCTCCGTTTTCCATTTTTTGTTTTCCGTTTTTGTAACGGAAAATTAAGTTTCCTCCTCGTTATGAATTCCCAATTTATTGTTACGTAAATAGCCATTTATGTTATGACCATTTTATGTAAATAACTCTTCTGAAGAGATGCACCTCTTCAATTTGAGCTCAGCATATTGGCTCTAAATAGCAGTCGGTTCTCTTAGATTTTCCAGACGAATTTCTAACTTCTACTCCTTTCTTCTATATTGATTTAACTACTAAGAGTGCAACAATAACTGTGATTTGCTACTGATCTTTGAGTTCACTGAAACACTGGGGTTTGAAGTGCCGCCACACCAGTGTGTAATTTGTTTTATTGTGGAAGGAAACCTTGGGTAGTAGGAGGGGATTAAGTTCCTTAAGGAAATACTGTAAATTCAATGGGCTCAGATTAAATTCTTTTTCTATTTTTCATTTCTGTTTATACGTTATTTTATATTCTCCAGAATTATTTTACAAATATAGGATACTAACAGAAACTACTCAGTTTTTATGTTGTTGCTGGAATTTAAACTTTAATCTCCGAAGTTTGCACTCGTTCTATTGACTTTGTTGATAAACTTATTAATGCTTAAATACACCGCCAGTCTGACATTTGAATATAGTAATGAAAAGAGAGGGGGAAAAGAGAGAGGATCGGATGCAAGAAGTAATGCCTAAATATTACTATAGAAAAAATCACATATCGTTAATTCGTTGTTGGTGATGTCAGTATTCTAATGCTTTTTCACTAGTACATCGTCTTTAACTTCTTTCTCGAAAAATATTAGAGATGAAAATTAAAATAAAAAGGCGTATTATATGTGATTGTGAGGTGTAATCAAGATGCTAATGGAGTAAATGAATTGTCCTGAGATGAGAGTTTGGGGAATTCATATTGACGGCTATTTTGATACTTATAGTTGGAAAGCTGCTACTCTAATTTCTCCTTTTTTTTTCTCAATTTTCTATTTGCACGCGTAATGTTTTTGTCATAATTTGTATTAAAAACTCAATAAGTTATCAGATTTGTAGATTTGAGGTACACATGATTGTACATATCAGTTGAAGTAGGACGGGCCAACAACATTAACTGGATTACGCCTCTGATATCATTTAAAAAAAAAAGCATATTAAATATAACTTAATTTCAAAAGCTAACTTATGAATTGAGTATTGTGTAAAACTAGACAAAGAATGCGATACCATATCTGAACATGTAAACGGCATCTCATCAAAAGCGGGTCCAAAAACTGCTTGTTTTCATTTGCATGAATTTTAGTAAACAATCTATACACCTTTTGACAATTGCCCGCGAAATACAATTATACGGAGAAACAAACACAGAAATTAAGTTTGATAAAACAAGAACATATCCCTATAAAGGCAAAAGCTAGCTAAGCTTTCCAAGAAATTAGAATTGGAAACATATATAATTAAATCTTGATTGGAGGGAAAGAAAAATCGGACCAAATGTGGAGATTAGCAGTGACAATCAAAAGGGTATAAATACAAAAATATAATATGGCATGGACAAGTATTGAAATGCCACTGGTGTACATATTCCCGAACTCAATGAACCTTGTTCTTGAGGGCAGCTGGAATAGCAGTCCCGGTGACAATATTATGAACAGTGCTGCCGCTATCACCGATGGCGCCCAATCTGTTCCCATAATTAATACTTCTATATTTCTTCTTCTTGCTATAGTTTTGAAATACTAGACAGAAAAAATAATAATTAACTGACATAGAGGAGATCGATTTGAGGCAAATATAGTGGTTTTGCTTAGTGAAGAAGGACAGAGATAGGATATATGCTAAACTTGAGAGTGAAATGCACGCATGGTATTAAATAGAGAGAAGAAAGTGTATATGATGTGACAATGGGGTTTTTGCTTTATGGATCGAAGTCTATCGAACTTAAAGTACAGGCTTTGTGTATAAGTTTCCCAAAAAAAGAAAGTTGCGAGCTTTCCTTTTGGTTTAATTTGCTTAATACATATCAATCAGTTGGATTAGCACTACAAGAAATTTATCTTTTAGTGACCATTTCTTAACGAAAGGATGTGAATCCGGTCGTTATAAGTATATTTATAAGGACCAAAAATATTTTCGGTGGTTAAAGACCATTCTAAATTTAACAATAACAAAAGGAAAATATCCGGTCCATTAAAATTAAGATATCCGGT